>BQNB010062314.1:19957-36128 GCA_026074375.1 Tanacetum coccineum | reverse complement strand
TCGTAGGGGAATGTGGGATCGCAGAGTGAGTATAGGACAGACCTCAAATGCCAATTCGGGTCTGTCGATATTAGAACCACTAATGCAACTAATAATTGAACATTGCACAGGAAAATGTAATCATAACATTAATAATGAAATGGTTAGGTTAGCACGCTTTTCTCCCTGAATTCTTCTATCACTTTTCCTTACTGCATTTACTTTTCTGTAGTTATTAAAATCAACTTAAAACCATTTTCAAATGTAACATAATCAAATTAAAAATAGTAAACCTTAGCTCTTGGGACGACCTCGGATTTACCAAACTACTGCACTATATATGACCGGGTTCTCTTCCCGTTAGTGCATGTATCAGTAGACGAGTTATATAAATTTAAAACTTGGCAATTAATTATTTAAAACAATTTTACGCATCACATGTCCTAGGTTGAACCGAGCCCCAAGACCAGGAGGAAACCGTCCAAATCAAGTGATGGCTATCGAGGGAGGACAAGGTCGTGGAAACAATGGCAACCAGGCACGTAGTAGGGCTTTTGTGGTGGGATCAGAGGAGGCTCTCTAGGACCTAAATATTGTGACTAGTACGTTCACTTTAAACAATCACTATGCTACAACTCTATTCGATTCTGGTACCGATTATAGCTTTGTTTCCACTACTTTCATACCTCTATTAGACATAGAGCCCAGTAACTTAGGTTTTAGCTACGAGATCGAAATAGCTAGCGGTCAACTTGTAGAGATCAATAATGTTATCCGAGGTTGCAAACTAGAGATGGAAGGTCACATCTTTGATATCGACTTGATACCATTTGGACATGGGAGCTTTGATGTAATCGTAGGAATGGACTGGTTGTCTAAGCATAAGTCTGAGATTGTTTTCCATGAGAAAGTAGTTCGGATTCCACTACCAAACGGTGAAATACTTAGAGTCTTAGGGGAAAGGCCAGAAGAGAAGGTGGGAAATCTCTTGATTACGAAAGCTGAAGAGCAAAAACTAAAAGACATCATAGTCGTTAGAAACTTTTTCGAGGTATTTCCTGACGACCTATCAGGATTACCCCCTTCTCGAGAAATCAAATTTCGTATCGACTTAATCCCTGAAGCAATGCCGGTCACGAAGTCTCCTTATCGTTTGGCTCCTCTGAAATGGAGGAGTAGTCGAGTCAATTCAGAGAACTCCATGACAAGGGTTTCATTCGACCAAGTTCATCGCCATGGGGAAGGTATTATTCATCAAGAAATTGATGGTTCATTTAGGATGTGTATCAACTATAGAGAATTGAATAAGCTGACCATCAAGAACCGATATCCCCTCCCAAGAATAGATGACCTATTCAATCAACTGCAAGGATCACAATATTTCTCTAAGATAGACCTTCGGTCCGGATACCATCAGCTAAGAGTGCACGAGGACGACATTCCAAAGACTGCATTTAGAACTTGATATGGACATTTTGAGTTCATAGTAATGCCCTTTGGTCTGACGAATGCACCAGCGGTATTCATAGACTTAATGAACCGAGACCATACCTAGACAAGTTCGTGATTGTATTTATAGATGATATTTTGATCTACTCTAAGATAAAGGAGGAGCATGAGATGCATCTCAGGTTAATCTTAGACCTGCTCAAGAGGGAGAAAATGTACACAAAATTTTAAAAGTGTGAATTTTGGTTGCAAGACGTACAGTTCCTTAGGCATGTGGTTAACGAAGATGGCATACATGTAGACCCCAGCAAGATCAAAGCTGTTAAGAATTAGGGAACCCTTAGAACACTGTCAGAAGTATATTCATTCTTAGGATTAGCAGGATACTACCGCCGATTCATAGAAAATTTCTCCAAGTTAGCAAAACAAGATCGAAGCTGTTAAGAATTGGGAAGCCCCTAGAACACTGTTAGAAGTCCGTTCATTCTTAGGATTAGCAGGATACTATCATCAATTCATAGAAAATTTCTCCAAGTTAGCAAGACCCCTTACCCTATTGACACAGAAGCACAAGGAGTACATTTGGGGAGAGGAACAAGAGAGGGCATTTCAGACCTTAAAGGATAAGCTCTGTAATGCACCTGTTCTAGCACTCCCTGATGGACCAAAAGATTTTGTGGTATACTGCGATGCGTCAGGTTTAGGACTAGGTTGTGTGCTAATGCAGAAGGGTAAGGTGACAGCATATGGATCTAGACAGTTGAAGATTCACGAGAAGAATTACACCACCCATGATTTGGAATTAGATGCAATAGTATTTGCCCTCAAGATCTAGAGATATTACTTATACGAGACGAAGAGCATCATATACACCAACCATAAGAGTCTCCAGCATATCTTTAATCAGAAAGAGCTGAATATGCGTCAACGTCGCTGGATAGAGCTTTTCAGTGATTACAACTACGAAAATCACTACCATCCTGGTAAGGCGAACGAAGTAGCAGATGCACTAAGTAGAAAAGAAAGGATTAAGCCTAAGAGAGTTAGAGCTATGAACATGACCATCCAATTGAGTATCAAGGATAAGATACTAGCAGCTCAGAATAAAGCATCTAAGGCTGTCAATGCACCAGCAGAAATGCTGCAAGGGCTAGACGATCAGATTGAGCGTAGGAGTGATGGAGCATTGTACTATCTAGATCAAATATGGGTCCCTTTGATGGATGATGTGAGAACCTTGATAATAGATAAAGCTCATAAGTCGAAGTACTCGGTACACCCAAGAGCAGATAAGATGTACTATGACCTTAGGGACATGTATTGGTGGCCGGGAATGAAGAAAGATATAGCCTTATATGTTAGCAAGTGTTTGACTTTTTCTAAGATCAAAGCTGAACACCAGATGCCATCCGGCTTACTGGAGCAACCTGAGATCCTAGAATGGAAATGAGAGAGAATAGCCATAGACTTTATCACTAAGTTGCCAAGAACTAGAAATAGGCATGATGCAATCTGGGTCATCATAGACAGGTTGACTAAGTCTGCTTATTTCCTACCCATTTGTGGGGACTTTAAGATTAATAGGTTAGCTAGACTCTACCTCAATGAAATTGTTGCAAGACATGGTGTGCCAATTTCGATCATATCCGATCATGATAGTCGCTTTACGTCACGATTCTAGCAGTCAATGCAGGAGGCATTAGGAACTAGGTTTGACATAAGTATGGCTTACCATCCATAGACCGATGGTCAAAGCGACCGTACTATTCAAACCTTGGAAGACATGCTCAGATCATGCGTCATGGACTTCGAAGGAACTTGGGACATTCATCTTCCATTGGTTGAATTCTCTTATAACAATAATTACCATTCTAGTGTGAGATGTGCACCATTTGAAGCACTTTATGGGAGAAAGTGTTGTTTACCCATTCTATGGGCAGAAGTTGGATAAGGGCAACTGATAGGACCAGAAACTGTGCAAGAAACCATTGAGAAGATCTCGCAAATCAAAGATAGGCTTAAGACTACACGTGATCGTCTAAAGAGTTATGCTGACAAACGTAGGAAACCCTTAGAATTTAGTGTAGGTGATCATTTCCTACTCAAAGTGTCGCCTTAGAAATGTGTGGTATGCTTTGGGAAGAAAGGAAAGTTATCACCTAGGTTTGTTAGACCATTTGAGATCACTGAGAGGATTGGTCTAGTAGCCTATCGTTTAAGATTACCTCATGAGTTGGAGGGTATTCATGATACGTTCCATGTGTCGAACCTCAAGAAATGTTTGGTTGAGCCAACAGTACATGTGCCTTTAGAGGAAATCCAAATTGATGCTAAGTTAAACTTTATGGAAGAGCCTGTAGAAATCTTAGAGTGTGAGTTCAAGAAGCTGAAGCGGAGTAGAATTTCCATCGTCAATGTTCGATGGAATTCGAAACGAGGATCTGAGTTTACTTAGGAACGTGAGGATCAGATGAAACTCAAATACCCTCATCTCTTTAGTTCTAGTACTAGTTAAATTTTTGGGCAAAATTTCTTTTAAGGGGGGTGTAATGTAACCCTTGCGGATTTTCTAGTGTCATGATGTTCTATTTAAGTCCTTTAACTTTTTGACTTTTACGATTTTCCGTTAGCGATTACCGTGTTGATGGTAGTTAGTCCATATTTTCTTTAATAATTAAATCTTTCATTTCATATATTATTCCTTTTTAGAGAGTTACAATCTTATATGATCACATTCCGGGAGGTTTGTCCCGCAAACGGCTTAGAATGTTAAACAACGCGTTTTGACACGTCCGTAAGTGTTCAATACTTAATTTAAACCAAACTAACTATAAAACATATCATGTGAATATTCTAAGTTCATGTAAATGTATTTTTGAATCCAATAAAAATGCTAGAAAACTTCGGGTCACATTTCAAATCACGATTTATGGTCGTTAAGTAACCCGGCAAGAGCCAAAACGCACATAGGAACCCTTAGGATTCCTATGGCCGGTCGAACCCCACAAGGGACAACAAGGCCCAATTTTAGGAAGCTATGTCCCAACCTTGGTACACTCTTTGTCTTATATTATTTCAAAACACACACACACACCTCATTTGATATCAAAAACTTCACTTCTTTTTTTCTATCCTCCCCTTGCTCCGTTCGAATACACACAATACACACACGTTTATTTTCTAACTTTGATCAAAAACATGAATGTTTAAGTGTTTTCGAGTTGCTTTCAATAGGCGTGGGTATATAAAATACAGTGTTTAGGTTGTCGGTTTCGTATCGATCTCGTCTTTAAAACCCTCTTTTGTAAGTCACCTTATTTCATAATTCTTGTGCTTTTGGATATATAATGATGCATAGATGTTAGTTGTACGGTGTGTTTTCTAAAAATCAAACACGAAAAACGTATGAAACCCCATAAAAGGTGCGATTGGGTTCGAACACGGGGAACAAAGGTTGGTCATTTTAATATAGTGGTTGCGTAGGTGAAGTGACTTTATTCGCTTATTATAGATTGTAGCTTATTTGGTTTATAAAGAAGCTTTGGTTAGCTTATTTTGAGCTTATTAGGTTCGAAAACCCCTAGAATAAAAAAGAAAGTGTTTTGGTTATTTACCTCTTGTACCATATTCCTATAGCTTATTTTGATATCTAAAAGTACTACGTAGCTTATTAGCTTATTAAAAAGCTAAACATACTTGTTTTGAGCTTATGAGGCTCACGGTCCAATAAGGCCCAATAAGCAGCGGCTTATTGTGGTCCGGCTTATTTTCATGGCTTTTGGTTAGAGCTTATTTTGATATTTAAAGACCCGCGTAGCTTAACGGCTTAAAAATAAGCTATGGATAGCTTATTTTGGGCTTAAGGGGCCACGGCCCAATAAGCTAAGCCAAACCATGGCTTGGTCTTGGTCTGTGAGACTTGGCTTATGTTGTGGCTTATTCAACTAGTTTATATTTATGAATGGGCTTAATATAGGGCCTAAATCGGATTTAAAACCAAATAATATAGTTTTGGACCACTATTGGGCCTTAAGGTCCCAATAAGCGAAAACTAGCCGTTGTACATATTTAAAGCGGACTTTTAATAGTAATACATACTTATATATATACTAGGATATTTAGGAAATCATTTGGAGAAATGCGTCTTGGAAATTGTCGCGAAATGTAAATTTTGATCATTTTGTCGGAATTGATTGTTTTAGGGGAAATGTTTGGAAAATGAGGTTTAAAACCTTGGAAAACGTTTTATAAACGAACGGGTCAAGTTGAAAATTTTAAAATATTATACTTAGAATATTTAACAAAATTTTTACTTTCTCAAAAACCCAACAAAAAGACGAAATAACAAAATATTATTATTTTAATAAATCAACTAAAACATGAAAAACATATTTTATAATTGTATAAAATATAAAACTTCTATAAATGGCTTAGCGTAATGAAAATGTGCCTTTACATATAATCTATACAATTTAAACTGGAAAACTTGAGGTTACCGGATGGATTACCAGAGTATACCCATAAATATTTGTTATCTAAGCATTTTTATTTTACTTATCTATATATTAAATAGTATAAGTATACAGTATCTAACGTACATACTTAGAATATCTCCTTCGCGTCTAAATCACCTACCACTACGCAACCAATACCACTAAAACCGGTGATACTAAAGCATTTTCAAAACTCCTATGCATCAAATCCAAATATCCATTTCAAACATAATTCTAAATTAGTCAAATTGCTAGGTCATGTCTGGAAGCAGTTGTACGCCGTTGTTTGACTATCATATTCTCTGCTACTTGTTATCTTTGTTAAGGTGAGTTCTTATAGCCCCACATTTTAAACTCTTTTCCGTTGGGGGAAAATGATACTAAAATTCATTTCAATGCTTTTTCATCTGTGCAAAAACTTCTATTTCTTTTGGACAATGTTATGTGCCTATGACTGCTATGTAAATAACATGAGGACTATTTGAATAAGTTCTGCGAAACTAATCATTTTGTGCATGAGTTCTATGTGAACCTCTATGCAAGGACAACTTTGCCGACCTAGGGTTAGCTCCAGCTGGTAGCAATAGGTTCGGAGGACTATATGCGCATGGAACACTATAGATTGTTGATTGGGTTGAATGCTACGATATCATGTGATTCTATTTCAGAACTCTAAACACTATAGCATGCATTCTGTTTTCATATTTCACAATTGTCCACTTCTTAAATTCTAGCACAGCAACCGGGTTTAGCTCTAAACCTATGAGCTGACCAGCTTTATGTTGACCTTTTCGAGTATCATTTTCAGGTGATGCAATTGCTCGTTAAGTTCAAGATAGAATGCCTTAGAGACCTAAGTTATCCCGTGAGGGATCATTGTTGAAGGATTTTCATTCGAGACTTGTTTTCGTGTTGATGATCATAGATTATTCTAGACTTAACTTACCCCTATATTAGGAGCTGGTTAGTAATAAATTTGAACACTATGTGTTGTGGTTCTTCAGACAATGACAAGTTGTCTTATTTTTCGATCGTGTGGACGTTGTCCAAGGAAAATGCCAGGGAGACCTACAAAGAAAAGGTTTAAGGCTTCACATGAAACAAAGTCCAATACTAGGACCTCTAGAGCAGGCATTATTATTAGATGTCATAATTGTTGGGAAATTGGGCATAACAAAAAAGGTTGTAAGAAAGAACCAGTTGCTGTTGTCCCAAAGGAAAAAAAGAAAGCTGGCAGGCCTAAAAAATACCAACCACTGAACCTGTAGATTCTGATAATGATATACCTCCTTTTGTGAACAATGATATCAATGAGTTTGAAATGGGTGCTTCAAACAGTAGGGTGGTTTTTAATGATGGCAGGGTGTTTAATGTTGGACGATTTGGTTTTAATAAGAAAAAGAAGTTTGGAAGTTCAAGTACTAGTCATGTAAAGATGAGAGATGGAAAGACAAAGGGTGGTAGATTGTTCCCAGCACAAAGGTTAGGTAGAATGGGTATGTGGTTAGGCATGGATGGTGCAACATCAGTCACAATTGAAAAGACAGAACCATATCAACCTTCTTTTCCAGTTAACAAAAATCCTTTAAACTTTTCAGATAAATAGTTTGATATATTACCAATTTTATTTTGTTCTATATGCAAATAACCTTAAATTAATATTTTCTCATTCAATTTGTAGGAACACAGCAATCATAGGTTGTTGGAGTGGGTGGTATGGAGAATTCTAGTCTACCTCCAAGAAACCAAACAAGATCTTTAGGTGCATTGCAAAGAACAAGAACTGCAAGTGTCATGGGTGGAGTCCAAACAACAACTACAACATCTGTGATGGGTGGAACAAAGACAAGAGGTGGAACAAAGACAAGAGGAACAAGTTTTATCCCCCTAGATTGAAAAGTCAAAGAATTCTAAACAAGAAAGTGTCTGAACAAGGTAAAGGCATGGGATCAAGTAACGACAATGATAATGTCCTGGAATAGTCACATTATAAATGTTAACTTTAGCACATATTTTGGGAAATGTTGTATGTGTGCAGAAACACTTTTATTCTATCTTATGTTGTTGCCTAAAAACTGATATAGTGTTGTCGTAGTTGTCACTATTAGCCCTATTTTGTTCATGTAAGGGCTTAGATTTCTGGTGAAATTTTTTAGTATCATGACTAAAATAGTGCTACACTTGATGCCACTATTAGCCCTATTTTGTATATTAAAGGGCTTAGTTGATTTAGGTTTCTAGCTTATTAAGTTATGTTCTGGAATTAACAGTGTAAAGTGCAATAACACTATGAATTTATGTTATGAAAGAACATACCACTTTGGTTATAACAATTTGCATAAATATTTGCATAGATGTACAAGTTTAACTAAGCGTTATGTTACACAGTACGTACCAAATAAGATATGCATATATTGATTACCAAAATCTTGAAAACAAGGTACAATATAGCTTAAGAAAGTTGATACATTACATACTAGTTGTGGGACATTATAAACAAACATAAAACCAACACCATTATTATGCAAATTCCAACATTAAAATTAACTCTGTCATTTTTTTGCTCCCTTTAATTTCAATTCATTAAACTCATTCAAAATTACTTCCATACAATCTTCTTGACTTGGCTTGTTTCTAACAGAGTTGTTGTGAACCAAATCTTGAGTGGAAAGATTAAAAGACTTGTTGTGATCATGTCATACCCCTTCAGCGACAGAAATACGGGAATGCAACATAATAATTCACATTGTACAAGATACAAGATCATACCATATGAAGTTTACAAAAGATTAATTTACAAAGGTTTCCTGTTTCAATCTTGATAAGTAAGACCTTAGTCTTTAATCCCAAACCCCCCAAGGGTGCACATCTTTAATATTCAATATCATCCATTTACCTTTATCACAACACACCTAAAAATGATACTCAAAAACGTCAACAATAATGTTGGTGAGCACGTAGGTTTGAAGAAAACCTAGTCACTATGCCAATATTTCAGACAGTTGGACAATTATGCAATGTGATAGTGAATATATGCAAAAACACTCAAAACCCATGACTTAGCATCCCCGTTAATCATGTACCATGACCTAGCATCCCCGCTAGTCATCACACCAGCATATACCAATGCTCTTGAAGTCGTAACTCCGAGGTCATACGCACCTAAAGGCCTACCAGCTGGAGCATTTATTAAGGGCAGACCCTTCACAACATAGCAAGTCCATGCTATCACATACATTTCCATGCACCTCGATGCATGCAAGTACAATCAAACCACATGATATTCACATAGTAGGCATAAGCACATAAATTGTCCCCAAAACAAAACCACGTTTCGCATAGTTCAGAAAAATAGTTCAAAACATATTTGAGTATCATTTTCCCTCAACAGAAAAGATTTTAAAAAGTGGGGCTACGAGAACTCACCTCGACAGATGAAATAACCGCACAAATAATCTCTACACAACGCACAACCATACCCGGCCACGACCTAACATTAATTTCACCTTATTAACATTTTGTACAAAATTGCCGTATTATACAAGTGTTCGTCTTTACTCATACAAAATTCTTACTCTTATTACAAAACCCTTATTCTCATTACAAAACTCTTTATTTTCATCACAAAACCCTTATTCTCATCACAAAACCCTTATTCTTATTTCAAAACCCTTATTCTTATTACAAAACTCTTTATTCTCATCACAAAACCCTTATTCTTATTTCAAAATGTTTTGGTATCATGGTTGTGTGGTAGCTACGTAAAACAACTCGATGCACTTGGGCTAAGTGCGACATCAACACATAATACTTAAAAATATACTCAATAACTAAAACGAAACAACTGACCAAACGGTTTAAGGAAATCCGATGAGAAATGAGTAAGAACCTAAAGATCTGAAATAAAAGAATAAACATCTTCGCAACGTTAAAGTATATATATTTTAAATGTATATATATATATATATATGACTAATAAAATAATACTATTTTATTATTTTTGTCTTTTTATCTGGCTAAACGGGGTGAGTATATAATCTTGCCATCTTAGTATGTTCATGTTTGATCGTTAAATTTTGACACTTAATGTTCATTAAAAGTCACCTTTTTGTACTTTAGTTGAATCGACACAAAATAAGTTTTCCATATTATTTTCTAAGTTGAGTTCTATTTGTGATCCATTTTATAAAATTCAGACTGACCCGTTGTTTGTAAAGAGGTTCGAAGGTCTCATAACCTTAATTTCAACAGTTTCCACAATTCTCAAAGTTCTGAACAAATGCCAAAAGTTCACATTTTCGAGTCGTTTAACCAAACTCGATTTATTCGACATGTCTTAGTCATTTTTATAAAGTACAATAATTTTTATTCGTCATTGGGCCTTATGGGCCCATTAAGAGTCTATAATTAGCCTCGTATTTTTGAAAAACAATGGTTTTATTTACCTTTTGGGCACGAAACCCAAAATTATAAGCCCAATCTAATTAGTATATTTATAGATTTAACGTATATAATATTATAACTATATATTTATATTTTATATATATATATATCCAAGCCACAATGAAGCGAAACATAAATAAACCGAAGCTCTAATAAGCAAAACATAAGCCAAAACTATATAAGCCAAAACCAAAAATTAGGCCAAAACTTATTATGCTTAAACCACACAAAATAATATAGCCGACCAAATAAGTTCCGCAATGCATAATAAGCCATAAGCCAATGTAAGCCAAAACTAAATAAGCCATAAGCCGAATATAAGCCGAAACCAATAGGCCGAAACCAAATAAACCAAAACCAAATAAGCCGACTCAATAAGCCATAAATTAAACCGAGTGAGTATTGGGCCGAGCCCAATAACCTCACCTCACTTTCAGTTGGGCCGAAACCAACCAAACAAAGCCCAAAATCAAATAAGCCCTAAACTAGCTTATTTTTAAGCCATGTTTCGCAATAAGCCCCAATAAGAACTAATAAGCCCTAGAAAATAAAAGTTTTTCTACCACGACAATTATGATATTAAAATGACCACTCCATTGCCCCTTTTCTTTGTACACGACGCAACAAACACCCCTTTAACCAAACCGTTTTGCTTTCAAGTTTTAATTTTTATGACGATCAACTTGTACAACTAATATTTAGACACCATAAGAAGCATAAAAGTACAACCTAAAAAAATTTTAGACAGCTTACAAAGATTGATGATTTTCGGTTGGATTTTGACACAAGGAACAACCCAAACATTATTTAAACAATAACTCGGACACTAGAATCAACCCAAGACTTCTGTTAGAAACGATAAAAAGTGTTAATTATTATTATGAATTGGTCTTAATTTAGTTTATAGTTTTATTAATAGTTTTGATGTAATAAAGTCTATCTTGGTAAAGTTGACCAAGGTTTGACTAAGTGTAGGGAAAATAGAATAGTTTAGTAATAAGTATATATACTCATCTTGGAGGAGTATATATACATGTCTTGTCTTTGTAATACTCACTTCTCCCACCTATTTTTATTTTCCCCTTTTGAAATGAAAATTTAGAAAATGATGAAAATACTCTCTAGCTCCTCTTCTTTATTCTACTAGTTTTCGTATGATATCTACTTAGCAAACATAGCATCTAACAAGGAGTATCTATCGCCGAGAGAGATCTAGTGTAGTTTTCATGATCAAATCGAGCCTAATTGCAAGAAATTCGATCGATTGAGCTTTCGTAAGGATGAATAGTAGCTTTCGTATGGTTTAGTTTTATGATTTGATGTGTTTTTGATCTTAAAACGCAATATATTAGCTTTCGTAACTATCAAATTGTAGGATTAATACCTCGTTTACGGAAATTACATGTTTTTGAATTCAAATTGATCGAAAAAATGGATTTGATAGCTTTCGTAAACAAGAAAATAGGTTTCGGTAACTGTTTTTAGGCGGGAAAATCACTTTCGTAGGACAATTTTAAGCTTTCATAAGGTAGAAATCTTTCGTAAACTGTCATACGTAAGTCATTTCTTAGCTTTCGTAACATAGAATTACTTTCGTAACGATTAATCTAGCTTTCGTAACATAGAAACTTGTTAATTTGAAGGGATAACGTTGAGTTTATCATTTTAAACTGTTAAAGATCAAATAAGTAAGTTTTCTTAGGTTTCGTAGCTACGAATTCACGAAAGTAAGGGGTTTCTTGTGATTGTACGAAAGTAGAGTTTATTTGGGAATTACGAAAATAGGTTTCGTATACTAGAGCTTTCGGTAACCGTTGGGTTTCATATACTGTGAGAGGTTTCGTACTCTTTGTGGTTTCGTATATCAGAGGTTTCGTATCAAAAGCTTGGTTTTGGTTTCGTAAATTCATGGTTTCGTATCACTATAGAGGTTTCGTATCACAGTTTTGATAACAGAAGGTTTCGTAATAGGTTTGGTAAGAGGTTTCGTATCACAGTTTTGTTAACAGAAGGTTTTGTAAGCGGTTTTGTAAGAGGTTTCGTATCACTGTTTTGATAACAGAGGTTTTCGTAAGAGGTTTTGTATCACATCTTTGAGGTTTCGTACACTGTTTTAGAGGTTTCATAACACAGACAAGAGGTTTCCTAACAGAGTCAAGAGGTTTCGTAACATCATTTTTTGAGGTTTCGTTACACTGTTCAGAGGTTTCGTATCTTCTTGTTTGGGTTTCGTAACAAAGTTCAAAGTGTGATTCAAGACAAGGTTGTTATTGCTTGTTAACTTCACGATTACAATACTTCATCTCCAAAACGATCTAGGTTTGCTTTGTAGTCATTTAATACAACATGTCTACCTTTAATACTTCAACCAACTCCAATCAACAAACTCTCGTTGACTCATGAGCTACTGAAAGACCTCCAATGCTTGAGAAGGGGAATTATATTCCATGGGAAAGTCATTTCAAAAGGTTTTTGGATAATAAGCTTGAAGACAGGGAGAGAATGTAGAATTCAATACAAAAATGGCCCTTATCAAAGATCCATGATTGTTGATCCAATAAATCCTACTGTACCAATACTTTAACCATTGTCCAAAATGATTGAGGGTAACAAGAAGCAATACATTGCTGATGTTAGGGTCATGAATTATCTTCTTCAAGCAATACCAAATGATATATACAATTCAGTGGATGCATGTAAGAATGCTAAAGAAATATGGGAACGAATTAAAAGGTTGATGCATGGATCTGAAATTACTACTCATGTGAGACACTCATGCCTTATGGATGAGTTTGATAAGTTTATAGCAAAAGAGGGGGAATCTTTAGACTTTGTGCATGAAAGGTTGACAACACTTGTGAACATCATGGATCATAATAATGTTCGTCCGATACCGATGGCAATCAATACAAAGTTTCTCTATTGCTTGAAACCAGAATGGAGCAAATATGTTACCATGGTTCGTCATAATCAAACTGGACCTGCAGTCTCTTATGATGTGTTGTATGATCAGTTAGTGCAATTTGAACCACATGTTCTAGCATCAAGGGCAAAGAAAGCTGCCAAGAATTATGATCCTTTAGCTCTTATTACTAATTCAAATGCTTCTTCATTACACTCTCATGCAAACTCTTGTTATTCTCCACAATCATACTGTGTCACACATCCTCCATCAGTTGTTAATTATGATGATGAATATCAAGGGGAGTTACAAGGCGATTCTCAAGAGGATAAGCTTACAACAGCTATGATGTTACTCGCTCGAGCAATTTCTTAAAAGTTCTCCACACCCACCAACAATCGTCTTCGTGTTTCCTCTAACACAAGGAACCAAGCTGTGGTTCAAGATGGCCGAGTTGACATACAAATCAAGAATGCAGGTTATGGTGGAAATGCTAACAAGAATACAAGGAGAAACAGAACTCAAGGGTTTAATGCAGGAAATGCAGGTGATGAAAGCAATCAGATTATTCAGCGTGTTCCACGAACTGAGTCTATTCCAGGCAAAGCAAATGTTCAGTGTTATAATTGCAATGAGAAAGGTCATTATGCTTGTGAATGTCAGAAACTAAAAGTTTGTAATGAAAGTATTTCAGAGAACAAATGTTGTTAGCTATGAAAGATGAAGCTGGAAGCAACCTCAGCAATGAAGAGAATGATTTTATGCTTGACACTTCCTATGGAGAAGATTTGGAAGAGTTAACTGCTGCAGTCATGTTAATGGCTCGACTCCAACCTGCTGATGATAATGCTGAGATTGTACCATCCTATGATGCAAAGGCTGTTAGCCAGGTACATGCTTCGTCTAAGATTCATGAACAAGTGAGTCATGGGAAACGTCAAACTATTATTCAAACAACGGATGATGATCAAATAGATTCTAATATCATATTTGATGATCCGTTTGTGGAAAATAATGGTGGCACGTCTGAACATGATTCAACTGCTCATGACGAATATCGTGAAATACAAATGCTAGCATACAATGTTCAACGCGAAGCTGAAAACCAAAAACGTTTGAATAATGAGCTTAAAAAGCAAAAAGATTTGCTACAACGGGAACTTGAGACGTTTAAGGATCGGGTCA
Source organism: Tanacetum coccineum (assembly GCA_026074375.1). Taxonomy (NCBI): domain Eukaryota; kingdom Viridiplantae; phylum Streptophyta; class Magnoliopsida; order Asterales; family Asteraceae; genus Tanacetum; species Tanacetum coccineum. Next base: position 21,677 of record BQNB010062314.1, on the reverse strand, counting down.
AAACATTTGAGTCAAAAACCATTCAATACTCAACATATAAAGAAACATGTGATGAATTGGAACGTGAATTAAGGAATGATAAGGACACGATTGACCGACTTGTAAAAGAAAAAGATTAAATTCAAAGTGATTTTCTCAAAGGTGAAAATGAAAAAAATAATAATTCAACATGAAACTCAGTTAGAAAAAAGGCTTTTAAAGAATGAGAAGATCGGTATCTTGATGATATCCTTGATCTCGAAGAGAAACCGAGTTCTCATGATCGAATTGTTTATAAAATAGGTCAATCAATTCAAATGATTCACATGCTTGGCAAGAAACCAAATAAAGTTTATGATCCTTTTCTTAAAGCTGGGTTGGGTTATATAAATCCTGAGCATCTCAAGAAGGCCATTGTAGCACAACAACAAAATGGTTCAAATTAATTATGAAAAGTTGAATGCGCTTTATGAAACATTTGTTCCTCAACAAGAATTTTCTGCTGAACAAACATATTTTTCAATTCCTTCTACTTATAATAATGGTTCTAAGTCTAAATATGTTCCATCAGAAACCAAAAATGCCAAAAGAGAGTCGATTATTAAAAATGATTGACACATTGGGAGATACAATTGTCAGTTTCCAAACAAGGATTAATAAAACTTTTTTGCAAGATACAAAACGAAGATGGATGTCTGATAGTCAAAATGAATTAAAAGAGTTTTATAAAACCGATGTGATTCCGATGTCAAGATCTTTATACAAGACTTTGAGTGAAATAAAAGGGGAACTCATTGAGGAAGTGCAGGAAATGTTAAATATTTTTGTGACAATGGAACAAAAAGTCAATGAAAAATCTCCAACGGAAATTCTTTTGCAAAATGAAATTGATCGACTTTTGAAAGTATCCTTGACAAGTGAAATCTGAGATTGTGTGCTGCTTTCGGTCGAACAACAAAAACATGAGTTGTTAAAAGTTGAACTTGAGAAAAGTTCAAGCGATTCCAAAGATTTCTAAGCCAATTTGCTCAAAAGAATCAAAATTCTTGAAAATGATTTTCAACGATCACAAGCTCAAAGTATTGCTTTTGAACTCAAATTGCAACATCAAAAAGAAAAAATGGCTTGTGATGTCTCTTGGAAAGCAAAGTTGTCCACATTGCATGATGAGAACATGATGCTAAAACATCAAGTTGAGTCTACTGTTAAAGAAAGATCAAATATTAAACTTGAATTTCAAAGGCTTTTTAACTCAGTCAAAGCAACACGAGCTTAGCATCAAAATGAAATTAATGAAATGATTGAAAATGCCAATCAAAAGACATATGCTTATGTTGATGTGCGTGCTCAAAATCAAGATCTTTTGATGACAATTTCTGAGCTTAAGAGTAAGCTTAGAACGATTAAAAAAGGGAAGAATGTGAACACTAAGTTTGACACATCTGAGACCTTAGGAAAACTTCTATGTGTAACACCGTTCAACAAAAACCTAGCAAATAAGGCTAAGAACATGTCAAACACTAAGGTTCCTTCAGATAGGTCAAAACCAGTCACTTCATAGTCTACTCCCACAATTGCGAAAAAACAACAACACAATGCAAATGTAATTGCAAGAGGAACGTATAAGATCAATCAACAAGACAAAAAACACCGGATTCTAAGGCTAACACAAATGTTTCCAATTCCACAGGTATAGGCAGTTCAAATAGTGTTAGAAGACCAAAGTCTAAGGACAATAAAT
>BQNB010062314.1:4606-18367 GCA_026074375.1 Tanacetum coccineum | reverse complement strand
CCTTATTAACATTTTGTACAAAATTGTCTTATTGTACGAGCGTTTGTCCTTACTCACACAAAATCCTTGTTCTCATTACAAAACCCTTATTCTTATTACAAAACCCTTATTCTCATTACAAACCCTTATTCTTATTACAAAACCCTTATTCTCATTACAAAATGTTTTGGTATCATGGTTGTGTGGTAACTAAGTAAAACCACTCGATGCACTTGGGCAAAGTGCGACATCAGCACATAATTCTCAAAAATATATCCAACAACTAAAACAAAATAACTGTCCAAACGGTTCGAGGAAATCCGACGAGAAATGAGTAAAAACCCAAAGATCCGAAATAAAAGAATAAACATCTTCGTAACGTTAAAGTATATATATTTAAATGTATATATGATAATAAAATAGTATTATATTATTATTTTTGTCTTTTTATCAGGCTAAATGGGGTAAGTATAAAATTTTGTCATCTTAGTGTGTCCACGTTCAATCGTTTAATCTTGACACTTAATGTTTATTAAAAAGTCACCTTTTGTCCTTTAGTCGAATCGACACAAAATAAGTTTTCTATAATATTTTATAAGTGTGATCTATTTCTATAAAATCCGACATGACTCATTCGTTTGTAAGAGGTTCACAAGGTTTTCAAACCTTAATTTCAACATTTTCCACAATTTCCTAAAGTTCCGACAAAATAACAAAAATCCATAATCATGAGTCGTTTGTCCGAACATGACTATATTTGACCATTTTAACCATTTTTCACTCCCGTAAGTATTCGTAAATCCATTTATCCTTCATAGAAGTCCAAGCTACTAAGTTTCTACACATTGGGCCTAAGAGCCCAATGTTAGTCCAATAGCTTTTTCAAGTCTTACATATTCATTTCCAATCTCATTTAAGTCCACTAATTGATCTTTTCGTCATTGGGCCTTATGGCCCATTAATAGTTTTATAATTAGCCCGAAAATTTTAAATCAAAAGTATTTATACTTTCTTGGGCCGAAGCCTCAATATTATCCCGAAATTGCATTTATAAGCCCGAAGTCAAAATATAAGTCCAAAATATCAATATAAGCTGGAAATATCAATATCAGCCGAAATCAAATATAAGCTGAAACCAATATAAGCTGAAATCAAATATAATCCGAAACCAATATAAGCCGAAATCAAATATAAACTAAAACTAAATAAGCCGAATCAAATAAGCCGAAACCAAATAAGCCAAAACCAAATATAAACCAAAACCAAATAAGTTGAACCAAATAAGCCGAAGCTAACCAAAATGGGCTAAGCCCAATAACATTTTCCTTTCATTTTCTTTGTTTTTGTTGGGTCGTGACCACACAAAAGCCCAAAATACAAATAAGTCCTAAATGAGCTTATTATTAAGCTATGTTTCAAAATAAGTCAAAATAAGCACTTGACACAAAAGTTATTTTATCAACACAACCATAATATAAAAGTGTTCAATCTTTGTTCTTTCCCTTTTTGTCCACGTCAAACCGAACGCACCCTTATTACTTTCATTTCAAATTTTATGTTTTTGATTTAAAACAAACGACTTGTACAACCAACAATAGATCATCATAATAACCATAAAAGTACAACTATAAAAAGATTTTTGAAAACTTACAAGGAGGGTTTTGAAAAGCGAGAAGGAACGTGAACCGACTACCCAAACGTAGTTTAATCAATAACCCAAATACTAGAATCAACCCAAGACTTCTACACCTTCAAGTTCTTGATCAAAGTTTAACAAAAATGTATGTGTTTGTGTGCTTTGTGAAATCGGACGAGCCCAAGGAAAAGGGAGAAAATAATGTGTGTTTTGATATCAAAGAAATGAGGAATGTGTGTTTAGGATGCAAACAAAACTTAATAAAACAAACCATGTACCCACAAAAGACCATGAAGCTAAAAATGTGCCTCCTTGTCCCTCATAGGGCTCGTCCGCGGGTGGGGGTATCTACGGGGTTCGGGTTTGCTTCTTCTTGTGTCGGGTTCACTTAATACTCAAGGTTTATAAATTTAAATCGTCGCCTGAAGTTAAGTAGTATTTTTATTAGACTTAAAAATATTTTTCCAAGAACTTAGAATATTTACACGACATATTTCCCTCCTAAACTTCCTAAAATTCATTTGAACATTAACGGACGTGTCGGGACTCGAAAATACCGAAACCCGTCTCACAAGTTTAAAAGTTTCCCGATTTCAAAATATGATTTGTCATCTTAGACTCATTTAAAAACTTCACTTTCACGATCGTTACGGTCTTTAATTAAATTTTACGAAAACACCCATATTCTGATAACTTTTAAATCACACCTCAACGATTTATGTTCTAGACGAACGTTACTTCAAGTTATGAAATCACTTATCAAATAAGTTCGTTAAATTCACCCAAGATTATTAAACCCGTTCTCAATTTAACTATCGTGCCGGTACGCGCTGCGTGATGATTTTCGCGAAACACGGGAAAACTTCTCGGAAAGCATTAAATGGCAACATAAACACTCTGATACGGAAAGATGAATCAAAAGTTATTCACTTACGAAACTCAAGACTCTCTCAATACCCGGTTAAACCGTAACCGTTTCACGAAAAATAAGTCAACCGAAGTCAACTTTTCAGCTTTCTCCAAGAAAACTAACAAAATCGAAAGATACCGATATAATTATAGTATTTTAAAATACTAAGACCCCGAAAAAGTTTACCGGTTATCACAGTCTAACCCCCTTAAAGGAATTTTGCCCCGATATTCAACTTAAATCATCAAGCACTACAACGACAAAATTTCAATTCCTCAACATAACGTACTGGTCCTCTACAGATTCAGTCTCTTCAAGCGAGGTTTCTTTTGTTTCCCCTAGAGACTTAGTTCTAAAGTTCAGTCCTTATACTTCCTTATGATCTATCTAGATCCTGTTTCACACAACATGACAGTCTTTCCTACTATCTCCTCAACTTGATAGTTCTCCCTAACCTTTGGATTACATATTCGGTCGGGTGTCCGGATATGATCCAGTCCTCGACGCGACAGCAAAACTCTTAAAGCATTTGACAGCATCTAGTCCCTCGGTTGTTCTATTCAGTGTGTTTAGTCCTCCAAGAGGTATGTGTCCCACACATCACGACTCTTGCATTGCTCTTTCAATATCGTCTAAGGTATGCTTATCAAAAGTCTAGACTCTTGCAAGTGGATTTTACTTGCTCCGAGTACTTTGGGTTCCAACCCACTAAGAATTTAGAATATTCATTGGGGTTACGCTATAATCAAAATCAGGTTCCAAACCAGTCTACTACAATTATGGCCAAGTCTCCTCGTGACTTCACAGGGTTTTACCTAACTCCGCGTTTTTCCAATGCAACGGTTCGACATGGCATCTTGTATTTTTCAAGTTCCGCATAGGTGGGGAATAAGTGCGTGAGAGGTCTCACAAGAATGGTAACTCTACCCGGTGTGAGTGACGTGTCATATCGAATATGTGTAAATAACGACATTCTCGCGTACCAACATACCAGCTCAAATAATAAAACATACTGCCATCCATTAATTTCCTAAAATCATACAAAACTTTCTACCTCTAAGGTTAATCCTGACTTCAACATGAGTCGTCTACAAACTAATAACAACTAGCTCATAATCCCTACCAACTGAACTATCCAGTATAGATCTAGCACTAACTGAAGCTACTCAGTTTAGTGATGTACAAAATCCTAATCAAAAATCTCATATAGTCTACTACTCCCCTCTAGACTCATGTCTCCTCTCCATCCTAGCAACACAATCTGTCAACTCTAATCGCTCACGCCTCTCCTTAGCAATCTGCATCCTCAAATCATGGTTCTCCCTTTGAGTATCATATATAGCATGCCGTAGAGCTGCTCTCTAGGCATCAGTCTGACCTGCCCATGCCTTTAAAGCTAATACTGGCCTCTATATAGCACTAAATTTGTAGCCCTCTCCTGCTCCCGCTCTAAACTCCTAAACCTATAATGCTAAAAGAAAATCTCATCCCTAACCGCCCCCGACCTAGTATACAACTCCCTAAGGTCTCGATCATAACCCTCAAACAAAGTAGGTGGTAGTGCATCCAAACGCTGTGTATGATCATGTAGTATGCTCTCGTGAAGCTCAAGTTGCGCCCCTACCTCTAAGAACTCATCCTCATCTACTGCTATAGTGGTTGTTGGGGTAGTCACTGGTGAAGCTACCAGGGTAGGAACTGCTGGGGATGATAGTGAAACTGGCAAGGAACTAAACGACCACTCAGAAGATGGCGGTGTCTGAATAGGTGCAACTGGTGGTACATAAGTCAGAATGTCAGTATAAACTCTTCCATCCTCGGGATCTACCCTTGTAACAAGAGTGGGCTGTCTAAATGCAGATATCCTCTCTGCTCCCTCATGCTCTGGCACAAACCTAGAGCTCTAGCCTACCTCAAACGTACTGGGCATCTCATCCTCTCCTACAACTAACTTACGATGTCTCAATGCCCCATAACCAAGTCCTAGAGGCTCGTCTAAGGCTTTGTCCTCAACCGGGAATGCATGCTGCTGACCCTCGGGTGCAGCCTCCTCTTCTAAACCAGGACCCTCGTCCTTTGAATCATGACCCTCATCCTTTGAACCCTCTCTCTCAGATCTGAATTCGAACTCTCATCCTCAGTGTCCTCTACAAGCTTTGATGTACCCTGATACCTCTTTCGTATGGGAAGGGTCAGAGATAATGATGGTGATGGTGTCTCGTAAGAGGATCTATACCTCTTACGAAATGAAGAGGGAGACAAAGCAGTTGCCTCTGCTATTCGGAATGACATGCATGGGGATAAGGTCGGCTGAGTACTCACGGCCATACATACGGTCCTATGGTGGAATGAAACTCGAGTGGGTGTAAGGGTGGGTGAAGTCTAAGTAAGTGGGTGATCAGGTGACAGTGGTGCGGTGGAATTCGATGAAGCTGAGGAATGTGATGAGGTGATCCTAGTGTCTGATGGCTTAGAAGCCTCAAACTTCTCTGTCTTTGAGGGAGCCTCCTCTGGCTCAGACTCAGTGTCGACAGTGGCAGGTGTATGAGCCTGCCCAACTGTTAAGTGAAGGTCATCTAATGATGGAACGGGTGATGGTACAACAAGTAGTAGCTGGGAAATCTCTGTCTCCCTAAGATCCTCAAAGGGTCTAGACTCAGTGTCGTATCAATAATTGCCTGCTAACTGCCACATAAGGGTCATCGGGTAATGGGGTAGGCACTCGGGAGCACAAAGCTCTGATAGTCTGTGAGATAATCTCTAAATTAAAGTGAGCTGGGGGTAGATATGACCTATGATAACATGGTAAGGGTACAAGTACTCCCATAAAATATCATTACTCAAATTATCAGCATAACTCTGCTTACATATAGTAATCAACATAATGCTTGAAATTAGGTGTTCGTAACCGTATATACATATCAATGTTATACTTTTATATTCATAATACATATTATATCTGTATATATATTGATATATATATTATATATAATATTTTTATATTATATTATATATATTATATATATATTTGTATATATATTATGTATTATGTATATGTATATTAGTAATATATGTATATATATGTGTGTGTGTGTGTGTGTGTGTGTCTAAATATATCGAAGGGATAAGCAACGAATAGGCACCAATAAAAAGTTTGATACAGAACAAGTGCCTCAGGACATCATGCAATTACAACAACATATATACCTAAAGACACTCCCTTAATTATCATCGATACCATACACATATCTAGTCAAAGGCTCTCGGGCATCATGCTATACAACAAAAATAGGTATAAGGGACAATACATTAGTCAATATCGCTACTACAACTTATCTTACCAAGGGCTCTCAGGACATCAATGAATACAAAAAAGGCAGCATAGCAAACACTTGCCAATCAACGATAATCTAGACCTCAACGCTCGCAAGCATTCTCATACCACATCACTACGCGAAAGTACATATTATGCAATATGTATGTTCAAGGTCAATTCATTTTCAAGTGGTCTTAGACTTTACATATTCCCTCCCCTTCTCCTAACATAATTTAAGAAAACTACCCCCATCATTTCATAGTCCTTCGTGAATTAAGCATAGTTGATCAGGCTGTGTGTAATTTAGGAAAAACTATGAACCGCTCAGGCTAGTTAACTTTCATCATGTTTGAGGTTTTACGAAAACTTTAGTTTGGTTATAGTTGCATTTTTATTTTTATAAAAATGGGCATTCTCTATAACCTTGGCTCAGATTACCAATATGTCACACCCCGTCAGAGGCGGAAATACGGGAATGCGACATACTGATTTACATTTCACAAGATACAAGATCATACCATCAAATTTATAAAAGATCTAGATTTACAATAGTCACAAGTTTACACTTTTGAATTTAAAATGTACAAGTCTCAAGTTAACACCCCACATGTGTACTTATTAAATTTCCATATCTCCTGATTTACCTTGGTTCGCAACACACCTGAAAAAGATACTCGAAAAAGTCAACAATAATGTTGGTGAGCTCGTAGGTTTGAAGAAAACCCAGTCGATGTGCAAATAATTTAACTAGTGGACAATTAGGTAATATGACAATGAATATATGCAAAACATTCCAATTTCATGACTTAGCATCCCCGCTAATCATACACCATGACATAGCATCCCCGTGCTAGTCATCACAATAGCATATACCCATGCTCTTGGAGTCGCAACTCCTAGGTCACCCGCACCTAAAGCCTACCAGCTAGAGCATTTACTTAGGGCAAGACCATCACAAACATAGCAATTCCATGCTAATCACATACATTGCCATGCATCTCGATGCACACAAGTACAATCAAACCACATAATATTCACATAGCAGTCATAAGCACATAACATTGTCCCAAAAACAAAACCACGTTTCGCACAGTAAGAAAACACATTCAAAACAATTTTGGGTATCATTTTCCCCCAACGGAAAAGATTTAAAAAGTGGGGCTATGAGAACTCATCTCAACAGATGATAATAACAGCACAAATAATCTCTACACAACGTACAACGGTACCCGACCACGACCTAACATTAATTTCACCTTATTAACATTGTGTACAAAATTGCCTTATTGTACGAGCGTTTGTCCTTACTCACACAAAATCCTTGTTCTCATTACAAAACCCTTATTCTCATTACAAAACCCTTATTCTTATTACAAAACCCTTATTCTCATTACAAAATGTTTTGGTATCATGGTTGTGTGGTAACTACACAAAACCACTCGATGCACTTAGGCTAAGTGCGACATCAACACATAATACTAAAAAATTTACCCAACAACTAAAATGAAATAACTGTCTAAACGGTTCGAGGAAATCCGACGAGAAATGAGTAAAAACCCAAAGATCCGAAATAAAAGAATAAACATCTTCGTAACGTTAAAGTATATATATTTAAATGTATATATGATAATAAAATAGTAGTATTTTATTATTTTCGTCTTTTTATCGGGCTAAACGAGGTAAGTATAAAATCTTGCCATCTTAGTGTGTCCACATTCGATCGTTTAATCTTGACACTTAATGTTTATTAAAAAGTCACCTTTTGTCCTTTAGTCGAATAGACACAAAATAAGTTTTCTATAATATTTTCTAAGTGTGATATATTTTTATAAAATCTGACATGACTCGTTCATTTGTAAGAGGTTCCCAAGGTTTTCAAACCTTAATTTCAACTTTTTCCACAATTTCCCAAAGTTCCGAAAAATGCCAAAAAATCCATAATCATGAGTCGTTAACCCGAACATGACTATATTTGACCATTTTAACCATTATTCACTCCCGTATGTATCTGTAAATCCATTTATCTTTCCTAGAAGTCCAAGCTACTAAGTTTCCACCCATTGGGTCTAAGAGCCCAATGTTAGTCCAATAGCCTTTGTCAAGTCTTACATATTCATTTTTAATCCAATCTAAGTCCACTAATTGATCTATTCGTCATTGGGCCGTATGGCCCATTAAGACTTTTATAATTAATCCAAAAATTTTAAATCAAAAGTATTTACACTTTATTGAGCAGAAGCCTCAATATGAGCCTGAAATCGCATTTATAAGCCCGAAGTCAAAATATAAGTCCAAAATATCAATATAAGCACGAAAGCCGAATCAAATATGCCGAAATCAAATAAGCCAAAACCAAATATGCCGAAACCAAATATAAACCAAAACCAAATAAGCCGAAGCTAACCCAAATGGGCAAAACCCAACAATATTTTCCTTTCCTTTTCTTTGTTTTTGTTGGGCCGTGACCACACAAAACCCAAAAACACAAATAAGTCCTAAATGAGCTTATTATTAAGCTATGTTTCAAAATAAGTCGAAATAAGCACTTGACACAAAAGTTATTTTACCAACACAACCATAATATAAAAGTGTTCAATCTTTGTTCTTTCCCTTTTTGTACACATCGAACCGAACGCACCCTTATTACTTTAGTTTCAAATTTTAGATTTCCGATTCAATACAAACGACTTGTACAACCAACAATAGATCATCATAATAACCATAAAAGTACAACTATAAAAAGATTTTTGAAAACTTACAAGGAGGGTTTTGAAAAGCGATAAGGAACGCGAACCGACTACCCAAACGTAGTTTAATCAATAACCCAAATACTAGAATCAACCGAAGACTTCTACACCTTCAAGTTCTTGATCAAAGTTTAACAAAAATGTATGTGTTTGTGTGCTTTGTGTAATCGGTCGAGCACAAGGAAAAGGGAGAAAACAATGTGTTTTTTGATATCAAAGAAATAAGGAATATGTGTTTAGGATGCAAACAAAACTTAATAAAACAAACCATGTACCCACAAAAGACCATGAAGCTAAAAATGTGCCTCCTTGCCCCTCATAGGGCTCGTCCGCAGGTGGGGGTATCCAAGGGGTTCGGGTTTGCTTCTTTTTGTGTTGGGTTCACTTAATACTCAAGGTTTATCAATTTAAATCATCACCCGAAGTTAACTAGTATTTTTATTAGCCTTAAAACCATTTTTCCAAAAACTTAGAATATTTACACGCCATATTTCCCTCTTAAACTTCCCAAAATTCATTTGAACATTAACGGACGTGTCGGGACTCAAAAATACCAAAACCCGTCTCACAAGTTTAAAAGTTTCCCGATTTCAAAATATGATTTATCATCTTATACTCGTACAAAAATTTCACTTTCACGATCGTTACGGTCTTTAATTAAATTTCATGAAAACACTGATTTTTGATAACTTTTAAATCACACCTCAACGATTTATGTTCTAGACGAACGTTACTTCAAGTTATGAAATCACTTATCAAATAAGTTCGTGAAATTCACCCAAGATTATTAAGCCCGTTCTCAATTTAAATGTCGTGCCGATACGCGTTGCGTGATGATTTTCGCTGAACACGGGAAAACTTCCCAGAAAGCATTAAAATGGCAACATAAACACTCCGATACGGAAAGATGAATCAAAAGTGATTCACTTACGAAACTCAAGACTCTCTCAACACCCGGTTAAACCGTAATCGTTTCACTTAAAATAAGTCAACCGAAGTCAACTTTTCAGCTTTCTCCAAGAAAATTAACAAAATCGAAAGACACCTATATAACTATAGTATTTTTAAAATACTTAGACCTAGGAAAAGTTTATCGGTTATCACACCTAAAGACAGTTTCTGTTCGGTGTGGTAAAACGATTCTGGCTTAGGTGAAAGCATGTGCATCGTTTGAATCGATTGACCCGTTTTTACCAAAATGTTATCGGATTCCTTTATTTTATTCTCAAGGTGAATTTGTTTATCAAGAAGCTCGTCTTTGATTATTTCAAAATCAAACTTCAACTTTTTCTTTTCTTCATTAAGAAAGGAAACAATTGACTTTTCTTTTGAAAGTTGGTTATTTAAATTTGCAATTTCCTCATTTAAAGTCGTTATCGTTTTAGCAGAACTTAAGTGAAATTCATTTATCTTTTTAGTAAGACATTTCTCTTGATAAACAGACTTTTGATAACACCTTTCAAGTTTGTCATATTTTTCTTGATTGATTTCAAAACACTTTTCTTGATTTTTATATCTAGCATGCTCAGTGGTTAAATTAGCATTTGTTTCTTTCATTTTGCGATTGACCGTGTTGACTTTCTCAACTTCTATGGCTAAATTATTATATAATGAATCATATAAAGCACGTGTTTCCTTAGCAGTAGCAGCATGTTGTTCTACTATTCCCCCACTTTGTTCTACACTAGAAACCGCAAAGATAACATTACTATCATTCTGTTGTACTTGGTGTGGTTCAGGAATGGGATCGAGTAGCTCAGTATACTGCTCCTCTTGAGTAAACATATTAAATATCTCATTATTATAACAATTGTCATATTCGTATACCTCTGCTGATCCATCTGAATCATAGACGGGAGCACTGTCAGTCTGAGTACCCGATGTCGATGCTTGCTGCAAATTAGCCATCAAAATACATTTTTCATTGACTTCCTTAATATCTTCAAGATCTCCTGCAGCAGCCATGAAATCAAATTCCTCAACTTAGATTTGGATCCCTGCCTCTTCTTTTTGAGCAATCAGCAACTGAGTCTGAAGAAAGGCAGCATCCCTTTTTCTTTGTCTGACTGTGTAGTTCCTAGCAAGATGACCCAATCCTCTGTAGTTTTAACACCTTATCTGATTACCATTATTCCCAATTGCATTACCCTCTGCCCGTGCTGCTACAACATTACCAATTCATTCGGATTCAGATTCTGATTAGCAATCCTCGAAACAACAATAAGCCCATTCTGATTTCCAACATTCTGAATAACCGGATTCTGAACTGCATTTTGAACAACCTGATTCCTGACAGTGTGTACTGCATTATACCCATTCTGATTCCCAATATTCTGCCCAGCATATCGTCTAAACTGATTTCCCTTATTACCTCCAACCATCTGCATCTGTCTGTCTTGACCTAGATTCATACTTGGTTGTGCAATCTGCTTATTACGAGGGTTTGATGAAATTCTCTGGTTGTTGTTGGTTGATGTTGAGTAGTTTAGTTTGAATGCTTTAGCCATTAGAACAAGTGACATGTTCATTACAGTTGTGGGATCTGTAATGTCTTCAGGATTTAGCATTGGTTGTTGCATGTAGTTCGTGTTGAATGATGGTTGTGGGATGAAGTTGCTGTTAGGTTGTGGTTGTTGCATGTGGGTAATCTGTGATAGTTGATCTTGGTGAAACACTGGATAGTTGTAAGGATTGTTAGAGTTTGCCATAAGTGCCAAATGATCATGTGCTCTTGCTAGTCGTTCTGCCTTCAGTTCATTTACCTCTACCTAATTGTATTTAAAGAAATCATACAACTGAGTGTAATCTACTTCATGCAAATCCTTTGTTTGGTGAACAATGGTAACATGTCGTCTCCATTCTGGTTGTAAGTTGTTTAGGAACTTGAGATTGCTGGCAATCTTTTCTGGAAAGTGTTTGTTTCTTTTGAAATCATTCATTAGATTTAAAAAACAATGATAGTAAGACTCAATTGATTCCCCAATCATCGAAGTAAACCTTCCCATTTATTAAACAACTTAGCCTTTTTGTCTGAATCCCAATATATATCAAACCTTTTAAATCATTTTCTGAACACGTAACCAGATTTCCTAGAGCAGGCTTCACAACTATCAACAGCAGCATAATGTCTTCCAGGAAGACCAATGAAATAATCCTGAATGCTTTGATCATCTGCTTCCATTTTACTTCTTTTTCAGTAAGTTTCTCATCATCGGTTCATAAAAGGTTTCAACAACAGGAACTTCACGATCTGGATCACCTGGTTCAGGAATCATTCGTCTGACATATAGACCATGCATAATGGAGTTGTAGATTAGCTTTCCATTTGGTTTACTCTTTGCATAACGAAGTAGACGAAAAGACCATGGAACATAGTTGTCTTTATTAAGCATTGGTGGACGGTTTTCAAAACCAGCAGCATAAATGTCTTGTTGAGTCGACATTGCAAAAGTGATGTGAAAATGATAAACAAGATCATTTAGAGATTGTGATTATTAGTTTGTTCTGATTAAGTTTACGTCTTTGAGAAATTAAGTGTATAAATCACCTAAGGTAATGGTATAAATCGCCCCAAATTCTGTGGTATAAATCACCCCCAAATTAGGTATAAATCGCCCCAAGTAAATGGTATAAATCATCTGTATAAATCACTGGTATAAATCGCCTGGTATGAATCATGCATATAAATCGCCTGTATAAATCACATGTATAAATCGCCTTTATAAATCACACGTATAAATCGCCTGTATAAATCACGCGTATAAATCGCCTGTATAAATCGCCTGTATAAATCACGCGTATATATCGCATGTATAAATCACGCGTATAAATCTCCCCTGTTACACTGCGTATAAATCGCCCCCTTTAGACTACGTATAAATCGCCCCCCTAAGAGTGTATAAATCGCCGCCTTTGAGATGTATAAATCGTCGTATACCAGAACTGTATAAATCGGCGGATTCAAAATGTATAAATCGCCGAATTCAAAAAAACGTATAAAAAGCCGTATTCAAAAAAACGTATAAAACGCCTTAAGACTCAAAAACTTCAAATCACTTAAAGACACAATTTTTTACGTTTTTGTTTGATTTTTCTTGGACAACTTACTTTCCTAAGGATTTTAACACAAAAAATTTCGGATCAAGATTTTTGGTACAAAAATCTTTTCGAACCAAAAATTCTCAAAAAAAAGAAATCTTTTAAAGTTTTTCAAAGTTTTCCTTTTAAACCTAGCTTATACTAATATAGATAAACAAGAAAGTAACAAACTTTATGGTTTTTGAACACACAAAAGATGAAATCTTTTGTGATGAGTTCGAACCAAACGTAGCACAAAAACAAACCAAATAAATGCACACAAAAATCACCAAAAACCCCTAGGCTCTTGATACCACTTGTTAGGCTATCAAATCATCACCACTTTACACGAAATGCTTAGAATCTATAGAGATAAATTTTTAGAGAGATAAAGAATAAAAGAAAAAATGGAAGGCTTTCATATACTTAAAAAAATGAGAACCAACACCCTCTTTACATTTGGAGAGGGGTATTTATACTTCCTATGGGCCGACCTCTATTAAGCTTACATGAGTCGTGTGGTTTGCAAATGGGTCGGGCTCGGATTTGGTTTGGGCTTAAGCCCACAACACGTAAAATATTAGATTGCATTAACGAGCTCGTTACCCTTTCTAGCCTATTACAATGTAAATATAATAAAGACCGAGAATCCTAGTTTGACTCAATATTTTGAGGCTAACAACCTCTACATTAATGACCACCCTCCTTCTAGTTATGGCATCTCCTAGAAATCAAGAATCAACTAGTCTAATTTTAGTTTAATATTTCTTATGCTATATGCTTATTCTCTAGTCTTGTAATATTCATACTCTTCAAGTATGAATTTAATCTATTATGAATGAATGGCATCTTATTGTTATGAGGAATATGTATGCATTATGACTTATATGGCTACTTTTTTTCTTTATCCAACATAGTCATATCTCTACATTATATACTAGTTATAATCCCCGTGCACGCACGGGGTTTTTTCTAAACTTTTTAGTAATGTATCTTTATATATTAAAAAACATATTTTTTTTAAGATTTTAGTTACATATTGTTATCGATTAATTTTTTTAATTTTGTTCACAGTATATGAAAAGAACTAAAAGAT
>BQNB010062313.1:0-19968 GCA_026074375.1 Tanacetum coccineum | reverse complement strand
CCCGGGAATATCTCTTCCGGAATCTTTTTATCATTGATTTGCCTAGTAGTATTATATACGTATACTATTCAGCGAACCAAGACGTTTATTCAAAAGATACGTTATCATTCATTTTAAATCAGAGTTTTACAAAGGCAGGTCCCAAAATCTAGAAACGTAAAATGTGAATGGTAACAAGTTTTAGCCATCTTTGAGTCCATGCCACTCCGTTCCGTATATTGCTCAATAACCTGAGATAAACATGCTAAAAAGTCAACACAAAGGTTGAGTGAAATTCATAGGTTTGATAAACAGTTTGAATATTATCATATGGTTGAATGCAAGTCATTATAATGGTAATAATTGTAACAAATACAATTTTCATGAAAAAATCAGGGTAACATTATTATTGTACCTAAGTTCATGACATCAATACATTAACAGGAAAATCACCGTAGTTATATTGGTTAGGGACAGATGTCCCCGTGGAAAAGGTAACTTGCCAAGGTTGCCTATTAGGACAAATATAATGCGTTTGGCTACCCCAAGCATGGGTATACCAACGGGAGCCGTCACCCCCAATAGATCTATTCACAATATTCGCGTTCACTCGCAATGCAAGTAATTAATGATTCATGATATGAAAATAATGGCACTAGAAGCTACTTAGGCAATAATATATTTGGATAACATACATTTAGAAAAACACTTGCATTCATGGTTTATATCAGGTATCACAAGTTTATAAAGTATTCAAAAGATTGAAATATGGGGTTATGAATTCATTAAGTCTTTGAAAAGTAATCACATTGTTATGAGTATATAAAAGTGTTTGTAACAAGCATGTATCCCCCTCGCGGGTTTTTGAAAACATTAAAGAGATTGAAAAGCGAGGCTATAAACTTACAATATCGGTTTTAAGTACTTGTATTTATTAAAAATAATTGAGCATGTATCCCCCTCGCGGGTTTATAAAACATTCAAAAGATTGAAAAGCGAGGCTATGAACTCACCTGGTAGGTAGTTGTAATAAATATTGATAAGATCGTTTTAAACTCATCTAGGATCGTTTTACCAATAACAATTGTAACAATTATGCACAGCGGAATTAAACAAACACAATTGTTATTGAACAAGGTTTTATTGAACAAGGTCTTCCATGGACTGTTCGGTGTCTTCTTGTGTCATATGATCATGAATCAATAATGCATTAATTATAAGAAAGATCTGATCATAGTATGAAGCTCCCTAGTATTGTGATATGATATAATCGGTTTTAAGCGTTTTAATCCATATCTGGAAATGTTAAGCACGAGAAGCGTTAATTAAAGTTATGTCTTGTAAGGTTTTAAACATGATTTTATACTTTTTCAAAATGTTACATTTTAGACCCTGGGGTTTGAAAAATTGCAAATAGGCCCTTGGAGTTTGCATTTTTACGACTTGTCTTCACTTTCAAAGAATATACCTAGTAAACTAGACTTTGTAAAGTGACATAATGATCCTGGAGTATATAACTTTAATAAAAAGACAATTTAGTCCTTTTAGTTATATGTTTCTAAAATTTACGTATTAAATACCTTGATAGATTATAATTACAAAAAACATGTCCAAATTGACATGCAGCTTATTTTAAACTTTCAATAGAAATCTTATAAAGTTATAGTTAACTAAAATATGAAGATTTTAACACAACGCAAGTTTAAATTAACGATTCGTTAAGCTAGGAAGTAAAACGGGTCAAATTAGGGTTTTATAATGAAAACGCGCGGGTTTTAAGTTCAAATTCCTTCATTAATCAATATAGTAGTTATTTTAACATTAGTTAAGCATGCTAGGATAGATTTTGATAACAATTTTAACCATTATAACATTTAGTTTTAAGAAAAAAGCGAAATTAGGGTTTCGGGTGTACGGTTTTGGATCAAAATAGAAATGAGCATAAATTGAGGTATGAAACTTTACAAGAGTATATTTGGATCATATGAACATTATAACGTTATAAAAGCAGATCATAAGTTTAGAGAACCTGGTTTGAGCTTATGGCTTGGAAACGGGTCAGAATCGGGACTTTCGGCTTCGTACGCCTAGAATAACGACTCCCGGGCTTCGTTTCTTGGTTTCTTTTGCTTCCTTTCTGAACTTGAGCCTTATTAAGATCACTTAGGATCTATTAGAGCAAATTATTGCTTCTATGTAAGGGTTATAGAGGAGGAAGTGGGGGATGAAGAAAAATGAAGAGTTTAGGTTGCTATTTATAGGTAAAATGATCTTGGTGACCAAGGTAAGCTATGTGATCTGGTTAGTACTTGTGGAAAGTATAGAGGATGATGATTAGGGTTCTTAATTAGATGTGTTGGTCAAGCTAGAAACTAGCTTTGGTGAGTTGTTTTGCCCATGTGATGCCGCGGCTAAACAAGAAGAAAAAGGGAAGGCCATGTGCATTTTTATTTAAACTATAAATGATGAAGATATTTGTTTAGAAGGTGTGTTAGCTGCTTAGGTATGAAGGAGGTGAGTCATGGAGGTGCTTGGTTGCAAGAAAAATAGTTAAAATGGGTCATTTTGCAAGGGTTTGTATTTCGGGTTCATTTAGGGTTCATAGGGTTCGGGTTGAGTTTTCTAGCTTGTAATTTGTGTACATTTGATTAAGAATGTTAGGTTACTGGACCTAAGACTTATTTTAAGGATTATAATCAAAAGTTGATAGGTGGTTTGGGTTAAAATGGGTAGCAAATGAGTAAACGGGTCAAAATCACTTTAGGGCACACCCCCCCACCCCCCCCATTAGGGTTTCTAGTTTTATTTCTTGTACATTGTTGTTAATATAGTGAAATCATGATGGAAAGTGATTGAGAATGTTGTAGTTTATGTTATTATAACTTATTTAAGTATTGGTTTAGGTTTACAATGGATAAAAATGAAGAAACGAGTCATGGTTTAGAAACTAGCTCGGTTTTAGGGTTTAGGGTTTTAAATTAGGGTTTTGAGTGTAAAAATAGATATGAAAGCTTATGAATAGAATAATTAGGGTTTAAACATTGTACATTGAGTGTAGTAGCTTGCACAAGAGTGGTGGTGAAGAAATTGGAATGAAAACGGAGGTAAAACGGCTATTTTAGAGATCATGCTAAATGAATTGTACATTGTGCTTTTAAGGACTTGTACTTTGACTTGGAGAGATTTTATATTTCAAATGAGATGTTATATTGCTTGTACATATGCTTTAGTAGCTTGTGAATTCACTTTAGATGTTAATCCTTCATGGAATTAGGGTTTAGAGGCATCCGATAACGGTTTAAAGCCACCGTTTTGAATATACTCATTGTGAATGGTATATTATAGGGATAATGTACTTTGTAAATATGATATTATGATATTGAATTGATATATTATGATGATTGCTTGACATATATGAAGATAGGATAGCCATAGTTAGGTTGCCTGAGCCCGTTAACTTTAGTTATGCAAGAAATGTTGTACATCGAGATTTTGGCAAAGTAAGCAATTTAATAAAGCGAAAAATTTCCCTAAAAAAGGTGAGTTCATATATAATTGATAGATTGTACATCATCTAACTTAATAGATGGATATTTATGAAAATTATGGGTTGTTATAGTCTCCACCCCTTAAAGAAATCTCGTCCCGAGATTTAATTTAAAGTTGAATTGAATGAATTTAAGTTAGGCTAATCAAGGTTACAAGTTCACGTGTGTGATGAATTTATAATTATGTTGTACACCATATATATAATTACCTCCTTTCACTCGTCTACTTATTTACTAGAATAAACCTCTTGATGACAGCTAAATTAGAATTTTTCAGATCCTGATAGAACTTGGGTGGATAAAATACTTTGATTTACGAAACCTGTGGGTTATGGGTCTACCATGCTTCTGTTGTGCTACTATGATCGTAAAGAATCGTTATTCATTAACCTTTAAAAGTCAACATCGAATAAGAATGCTATCACAAGTCTTTGTCAAAATTTTCATACCTAGTGGTATTGAAATCATTTGACATTGTATAGATTCTTGTATGTTTCCTTGTTATTACGTTGCAGAATATAACAGAAAATTTTAGAATATGGAGATCATGAGTGATGTCAAGGAACGATTGTAAAAGAGTTGCTTATCCCGTGAGATACAGATTTTGAAATATGAACAGATGATGAAGGTATTAATGACTAATGATTAAGAATTGTTTGTACAAACATATTGAAAGAAACTTGTTTATAGTTGTTATATCTTAAGGCCTACTTATTTTAATTAGGTCACTTACAAAAGAAGCGTCCATCTCCTTGTAAACTGAGAATTTATAAATTCATAGTTCAGGGATTTATAATTTCCTTATTCAAATGAAGAAGCATTCGAATTCATTTCAATAAGATAATCATAAATCGTTTTACCTAAGCATAAAAACATGATATGGTAATGTGTAGAAAATGATATGATCATGAATGGTTGTTACATATCTCGAGATTTAGTTGAGAGATAAAGCGATGTTGGAAAATAGATGTTTTTAGCTACTACAGTTTCTAGTCTGATGGCCTACTTTGTGGCAATTCTGACACCTAACAGTGCACGGTCCTGTGTGATGCAGAGTACACTTCCTACAAAGGGGATGAAGTCCATTATATCTACGGTTTCCATTAGCCTTAAAGATTTCTTGCCTTCCATTTTGTTGCTGTATGGTGATGATTGTTGCGGTTGTTATTGTTAGTTCATATGGTAGTTATTTTTGTTAATGTGATTGTTGGAGTGGTTATTGTTGTTGCGATCATTGGGGTAGTTGTTGTTGTTTGTGTTCCTTCTATCATCGATCTTTCGTTTGTGGTCATTGGTTTCTTGCACAAAATTATGCTTTATTATTTGGTCCATTAGTCTGTAAGCTATGTTGGTGGCTTCTTCCAGAGTCTGAGGTTTTGAAGCTTGTAACGTTTCCTTCAATGCTTTGCCGGCAATCCCCGATGAAAGGTTTAATAAGTTTATCAGAAGTTGGCACCATGTCTTGGACATTAAATATGTAATTCTTGGAATTCTCTAAGATAGTCTTGGATCACTTCCATTTTTACAGTTAGACATAAAATTTATCTTCCATTTTTCTGATCTCAGTTCGAGGACAATACTTGTTCGTCAGAAGCCTTTTTAACTCAGTCCAGGTGATTTGATTAGCTTGCTCTATTCCCATAGGCTGGGCATGTGCATTCCACCAGGACAAGGCATCATCAGTTAAAGTACCAGTAGCAAATGTTACTTTATTTTCCTCAGCACATCTGCTTCATGAGAATACTTATTCAGTTCGTTCAATCCAGCGAATAAGGCCTACTTGCTCCCATCCGTACTTAAAGCTGAAAGGTTGACAGCTAGATAAAACTCTTTGTAGTGTCCTATTTTTTACTGCAGGAGTTCAGTAAGTTGTTGGGATTACTTGCATTGCATTAATGGGCAGCAGTCTGTGCTTCCACGGTGTAGTAAGATCAGTAATCAGTTGCCGGATGGCATCTAAAGTTTATGTGGTGTTTTGGATGTGATGGTCCTGGTGGGCCGGCATTCATCAACATAAGAGAAATGTAGTAAAAAAATGACTTCATAAGTTTAGAAATGTAATGGTTAAAGAAAATGTGCATGCCTTAAATGCTTTAAAAAGAATTCTTATTTTGAATTTTTAAGCACTTAGGGTTTGGTATGATTCTGAAGACACAAGATAATGATGCAATAGTGGAAATGATGATGAAAGATCGCTAAGTTAGAACAATAAGAGACGAAATGGGATTGCCTTGTATAAAATAACCTGCCTTCTTACTGTATTACGTCAAGATTTGACAAGCGTTTTTAATTATACCACACATCCCGTGGCTAGGATAAAGCTATGACTAGTCTAAGAGTTTGTTGATTTCGAACCGGTAGATGATATCCTAAAGATCTTCCAGATCCGTTTGGTGTCGAACTTGGAGTTTCTCAATGATTCGTTCAAGATCAGAAATTCTGTAGTGTGCAAAGGCAATCTTATCCTTTTGCCCTAACCGTTTCTTTTGAAGTTTGATAATCTGAGTACGGATTTCCTTGAGTTCAGTCTTTAGTTCGTTACCATTAATACGTCCTTCTTCCATTTTCTCAATGCGGTGAAAAGAGAGTTCTTCTAAGTAATTCAAAATATCTTCGATTTGTTCCTCATGATGCTTTAGATACATCTTAATTGAACATTTTCCTATTTTAAATTTCTAAGGAGGGGTAGGTGTATAAACTAAGGAAGATGGTGATACTAAATTACAAATTTGATTCCGAGATCAATTTAATAACGTAGTTAAGGAAGAAGATGGAGAATGGATTTGCTTCTTAGGTGGTAGTAGTTCTTCAGGAACAAAGAAATATCGAGGATCAAATAGTAATGATGGTGGTAATACCAGATATGGAGTTAAAATAGCTGGTGGAGTAATAGGATCTGGTGATGAAATAGGTGATTCCTTAGCATAAAATGCTTGTATGTCCTTCAAACAAGGATTATTGTAGAAAGATGAGAATACTGGTGGGATCATATTATCTGTAGAGTTTTCCGAAGAGTTAAAAGAACTGCTTCCTGATGAAGCTGGGAAATAATCTGATGAGACCGAAGTATAGTTAAGAATATTCATAGAGGAAAAAGCATCCTCAGTATTAGAAGTAGAGCGATTGGGAGAAGACATCGTTCTAATAACAACCTAATTTGTAAATAACATAATTTATTTATTATAATTTGTATAATAAGTATGTTTCTTTACATGTTGTTACGGAATGTAGTGGCCACGAAGGGACTTTGGATGTGCTGAAAAATAATGCGGTTATAGTTAAGGTTTGCGCGGATTCTTTGTTCTCTAATAAACCATGGCGCTGATACCAATTGTAACAACGCCATTTATCAAATCTATTGCAGCGGAAGCTATCGGGGTATTTCTTCAGGATACAACAATCATAATCATAGAAAACACTTTATAAGAGACATTGTTGGAAATTTTAGTTTTCAGTCTTATAATCAGAGTTTTTACAAATGCATGGGCCCAAAATCTAAAACTCATGTTTGATGTAACACTTCAGCCTTCTTCGGAGTCCATGCCACTCCGTATGCAACTTGCACAGGCTAAAAAAGGGTCAACCTCAAAGGTGAGTGAAAATTCATATGATTTGAAATGTAATAATTGAATATAGTTTTTATTGGAATTCATTGGCATTACTGGGATAATTTAATGGTGAAAATTCTAATATCATGTAGAAACAGTATTATCATGGGAAATAGATTGATTATTTTCATATGGTTGAATGAAAGGCATTATAATGGTAATAATTATAACGAATACAATTTTTTCATGGAAAATCAGGTAACATTATTATTGTACTTAGCTCATGACATTCAATACATTAAAGGGAAATCATGTGTGATATTGTTAGGGTGATATTTCCCCATGAAAGGTAACTTGCCAAGGTTACCTATTCGGACAAATATAGTGCGTTTGGCTACCAAATGAATGGGTATACCAACGGGAGCCGTCACCCCCAATAGATCTATCCACAATATTCGTGTTCACTCGCAATGCAAGTAATTAATGATTCATGATATGGAAATAATGGCACTAGAAGCTACTTAGGCAATAATATATCTTGGATATCATAATTTTAGAAAAAACATTTGCATTCTGGTTTATATCAGGTATCACATGTTTATAAAGTATTCAAAAGATTGAAATATGGGGTTATGAATTCATTAAGCCTTTGAAAAGTAATCTCATTGTTATATGATAAACGAGTAGGTAAAAGAGTTTGTATACATGCATGTTATCCTCTCGCGGGTTTTATTAAAAACATGTAAAATAAGTAAGAGATAGTTATGAACTTCACCTGTAGGTGATGTGATAATTTATGAATGAAAAGTGATGAACCTTATCACAATCTTAACGGAGGAATGGGTGGGGGGGATTTTGATATAGTAAAAATGATAGTAATATAACCATGTCACACAACCTGAGTAGGGATATGTCAAGGTCTAGGTAAATTGTACTTTAGAAACTTTTGTTTTAAGGAGTTATGGTTTGGGATTGAGGAGGTTTGGAATTATTGTATCATTCAGATGTCATTCAGTAATCGTTTGAGGAGTAGGGATCGTTCAAATCATTAACCCAACAACTCAGTTAAAACGTAATTCCAAGATTGAAATCCTTAATATGAAGCTCCCTAGTATTGTGATATGATATAATCGGTTTTAAGCGTTTTAATCAATATCTGGAAATGTTAAGCACGAGAAGCGTTAATTAAAGTTATGTCTTGTAAGGTTTTAAACATGATTTTATACTTTTTCAAAATGTTACATTTTAGACCTGGGGTTGAAAATTGCAAAAAAAGGCCTTGAGTTTGCATTTTTACGACTTTGGTCCTTCAACTTTGAAAGATATACCAAGTAAACCTTGGACTTTGAAAAGTGACATAATAGATCCCTGGAGTTATAACTTTAATAAAATGACACTTTTCAGTCCTTTTAGTTTTACAGTTTCTGAAATTTTACGATAAATTACCCCTTGCAAGATTATATTTACAAACAGTCCAAATTGCCATGCAAGCTTATTTTAACATTTCAATAGATATTTATAAGTTATAATAAACTAAAATATGAAGATTTAATGCAACGCAAGTTTAAAATAACGATTCGTTAAGCTCAGGAAGTAACGGGTCAAATTAGGGTTTATAATGAAAAAGCGCTGGGTTTTTAAATTCTCTATTCCTTCATAATCTTTATAGTAGTTATTTTAACAATTTGTTAGCATGCTAGGATAGAATTTATAACATATTTAACCATTTACATTTAGTTTTAAGAAAAAACGTGTAATTAGTTTGGGTGTTACGGTTTTGGATCAAAATGGAAAATGAGCATGAATTGAGTTATGAAACTTTAACAAGAGTATATTTAGGATCATATGAACATTATAACATTATAAAATCAGATCATAAGTTTAGAGAACCTGGTCTTGAGCTTATTGCTTGGAAACGAGTCAGAATCTGGACTTTCGGCTTCGTACGCCTAGAATAACAACTCCCGAGCTTCGTTTCTTGGTTTCTTTTTCTTCCTTTCTGAACTTGAGCCTTCTTAAGATCAATAGGATCTCATTAGAGCAAAGTATTGCTTTCTATGTAGGGTATATAGAGGAGGAAGTGGGGGATGAAGAAAAATGAAGAGTTTAGGTTGCTATTTATAGGTGAAATGATATTGGTGACCAATGTAACCTATGTGATCTGGTTAGTACATGTGGTAAGTCTAGAGGATGATGAGGAGGGTCTATTAGATGTTTTGGTCAAGCTAGAAACTAGCTTTGGTGAGTTGTTTTGCCCATGTGATGCCGCGGCTAAACAAGAAGAAAAAGGAAGGCCATGTGCCATTTTTAAACTATAAATGATGAAGATATTTGTTTAGAAGGTGTGTAATCTTCTTAGCTATGAAGGAGGTGAGTCATGGAGGTGCTTGGTTGCAAGAAAAATAGTTAAAATGGGTCATTTTGCAAGGGTTTGTATTTCGGGTTCATTTAGGGTTCATAAGGGTTCGGGTTGAGTTTTCTAGCTTGTAATTTGTGTACATTTGATTAAGAATGTTAGTTTACTGATCCTAAGACTTATTTTAAGGATTATAATCAAAATTTGATAGGTGGTTTGGGTTAAAATGGGTACCAAATAAGTAAACGGGTCAAAATCACAATTAGGGCACAATTAGGGTTTTCTTGTTTTATTTCTTGTACATTTTTGTTAATATGGTGAAATGATGATGGAAAGTGATTGAGAATGTTGTAATTTATGTTATTATAACTTATTTAAGTATTGGTTTAGGTTTACAATGGATACAAAATGAAGAACGAGTATGTTAGAAATTAGCCCGGTTTTAGGGTTTATTCGTGGATCTGATTGTAGTAAATTTAGCTGTTAAGTTAGAGATATAGTAGCTAGCACAAGAGTGGTGGTGAAAAATTGGAATGAAACAGAGTAAAACAGTATTTTAGAGATCATGTATATGAATTGTTACATTGTGCTTTTAAGGGGGGGAGGGGGGAAAAAAAACCCTTTTGCGGTACTATTATCTAGGTTTTGTAACAAAATCATCACACGTGCAAGGTTATAAGAAAATATTGCAGCTTTGATCTTATTAGCGTATGTTTTATACTGTAAATGCAAAAATATAGGATATATTCATGTTTAATAGACTATTTTTTAAGTTTTGTAAAAATATCTTCACACGTGCAAATTATGAGCAAGGATTGAAGATTTGATCTTACCAGCGTATGTTTTATACTAGAAGTGCAAAAATATGAGATATTCATGTTTAATAGACTATTATCTAAGTTTTGTAAGAATATCTTCACACGTGCAAAGTATAAGCAAATATTGAAGCTTTGATCTTACTAGCGTATTTTTTAATATTAGAAGTGAAAAAAATTGAGATATTCCTTTTAATAGACGATTATTTAAGTTTTGTAAGAATATCTTCTCTAGTGCAAATTATGAGCAAATATTGAAGCTTTAATCTTATTAGCGTATTTTTTTATATTAGAAGTAGAAAAAAGTGAGATATTCATTTTAATATATAATTAAGTTTTGTAAAAAAGTACTTAATTGAAAATAATTACCACTATTGGCATTCAAATCAATATTGGAACAACGTTTCAAACGATTAATAGATGAATTCTTCATCAAAAAAGTCAACGCCGCAGTCAACGATGAAATTGAATGGTCAACGCCATAGTCAACGGCGAGAAGAAGATAAGATGGTAAGACGACGGAGATGATGGTTGATAACCTGCGAGAAGATAAGGTGTGTTAGATGAAGGAGACGGTGCGTGTTCGTACTGTTTTTGTGTGTGTTTTTTTGAAATTTGCAATGGTGGTTTTGGATTGCTGCATTTGTATTCAGATGATTCCAGTGATGATATTTTGGAAAGAGAGGTTTGCTTTTATCTATAATTTTAATCCATTTTAAAGCATTTAAAAAATAACAGAGTATGAGTACTTTCACATGTGAAAAATGTTTTGTTATACATATTATCTATTCACTACTTTTACATGTGAAGAATATTTAGTAATACATATTTCCTTGCTTAATACTTTCATAATGTGAAAAGATTTATGTTATAAATAACTAATTGATAATTTTACATATAAGAAATCAGATATTATGAAAAGTTTCACAGGTGAAATTTTTTATTTAATTATTATTTTGTTCATTATTTTCACATGTGAAAATTAATTATGTAATACATAACTAATTAATTTGTTAAAAGAATATATAATACATAACTAGTGAATTAATATTTTCACATGTGAAAAAAACTAAAATTGATATATTGTAGTTTAAATTAACATTTCTCAACGATGACATGGCAAACACATGACATGGAATTTTATCTATAGACATTCAAGATAGACTCCATAATTTCAAGATATACTCCATAATTTCCATAAGTCGATAACATTGAGTATATCTAAGACTTACCAGCTGACAATTATCCGTAAATCTTTATAAATTAAAATATAACTTTTGAGTATATCTAAGACTTACCAGCTATAGAGTCATCTTCCCTCCCCTTTTTTTATTTTTGGATAGCCAAGAAGGAAGTCTTTCTCTTCCGGACCCTTCTCCCGGCCCATCGTGCTCTAAGAATTGGGATTCTTCCTTCGAGATCTGTGTGTTGTTGGAAGAATGGCCAACAACAGCGGGCGACGCGTCAGCAGAAACGGGCACGTCTGATAATTATCCGTAAATCTTTGTAAATTAAAATATAACTTAACTCTTATTAGTCAAAAATATCTGCCGGTCTTTATCCCATCCCACTTTGTTGAGGGTGGGATAAAGACCGGCAGAGAAAGTATTGACTCCCGAATAGTGAAAGGTTTTAGTCAGGAAGTATATCTTAAAACACCATTCGTGACTTGTGTTCAGATATCATCAATCATATATGTTGAAAAAGGGCATGTTATTTGTAAATATGTTAAAAATATATCAAACACATTGTATATTGTTTCAATATATGCATATGTTGTTCTAAGTGGATCATTTTAAATTATAGCTAATTAGTTCATTGTTAACGATATAATGTGTTTGTTTTTTTATGATGGTTGGGTGATGATGATGATGGGGTTAATTGAAGAAGAATATTTCAGGTTTGTATGTTCTCAATTGATTCATGATGATTTTTAGACAATGAAACAGTTTCATTGTACTCAGTTGCATGTTTTCGGATTTACCTGCTACTGATAAGCTTTTAGGTTTGACTGTTTGAGCATTATATCTATTATGTGACCATGCTTTTCCAGGTTGGGTATATTTATTGACGTTTTATTTTTTTCATCATCATACTCACTCCGAAAATAAATTATTTTGTTGTTATACTGATATGATGGATCAATAGTCGCGGAAAAAACATGTGGAAAATAAGGTTCATCATTCCAAAGGTATTGAAAATGTTTCATTCTTTCTAAAGTTTGATGTCGTAAAAACTTTAAAATTTCATTTGCTCCAAAAAGATTTCACCTTCATCTAAAACGCTGGCAAGATCATTCGTAGCTTGATTTGTTATTTTACAAATTATTGGTGCTCATGCTTATACATTCACACTTAGTTCACTTGCTGATTAGATCAGAAGTTGTCTATTATCTATTTATCTGATCTTATAGTGGATTGTTTTATATTTGTAGGCGTATTTTAGCATCTCAAGTGATGGATACATGAACCCTTTTGTACTAACATTCTACATGCTATCCTTTGCTTATCTACGACATATTATAAAATAAGAACTAGGCATTCAAATACACTCGGTTTTAAAATCGTTTTTACTTCACTTTCCTTTTTTTAAACACACAATCAGGATCTGCATTTCTTTCAATATGGATATAGGATAAAAACTAAAACGTCTTAAAATATGTTTACTACCTTGGGGGTATTATAATGAAGCAAAAAGGGCCGATTTTCGTCACTAATTTTAACCCTCTAAGCATTGTTATCGTTGCAATTTTAGGATCTGATTTGGACTTGGTACAATGTGATTTGGACTTTTTTTCACTTTTTAAAGTCTAAGGTTACTGGGATTGTGCTTAAAGGGTTCTTTTCAATTCTAGGATATGATTTGGACTTGCTAAAATCTGATTTGCCAGGATTGCGAACACTAATTTGTAAATAAGGAATTTAATTTCAACAGATTCATATCTTCTGGATAATATCGAGAAGATCAGGCATATCAACATTGTAATTATACAGGTACAAATTAGTTTTATATTGTAATTTTTTTAGCATTGCACATGTCCTTGAATAAATCAAGAAGAGTTGATTGATTATATCGTAGGAGGTAACTAATAAGGTCTTAAGTGTCCAGGACTTTCAAGATGATCAACTAAAAGGAGGTTTTGAGAGAGGTATAACACTGTATCCATATTTTAAAATATAGATTCTCATGTACATATTCTCATAGGCATGTTAGGCTATATTCTGAATATGGTGGTTAAATTTTCTTTAAAGGTCTCCATCATGAAACGAGTACGCCATCCAAATGTGGTTCTCTTAGGTGCGATCACGGTTCGTCCATATTTTTCAATTGTGACCAAATATCTACATAGGTAAGCTTCTCTTATTCTACAAGACACACCATTATTTTTGCGAAAGTATGAATTGAGTCTAACAAAAAAAATTAACCATTGCAATTGTAGATAGTCAATTTGGTCATTAGGTCATGCTAATTATAGAAACTGTGTAACAACTTTGGTTTAAAGGTTAATGACTCAATTAAAACAACATACTCAAATCATTTTTTTAATCTTTTTTAAATGCAGGTTTGTGATTTCGGGTTATCAAGATTTAAAGCTAATATACTTTCATATCATCAAAAGCTGTTGCGGGAACCATAAATGGACATGTTTACAATATTGAACATGTCATATGAGATAGTGACTGGATGTGCTTTGTTTAAAATATGGTAACAAACCTTGCACTAGATTGTCTACATGTCAAGTTCTTTGGTAGTGTAGTCATAATATATAGGTAATTGGAGCCAAAGAAAAGTTTTCGTTAGATACTCCTCATTTTCAATCATCTGAACGAGATGGTATCCCACACACAGACCAGAATGGCTAATCATTAGATCACTTTTTATACAACGTCCGGCTAATCAGTCTAGGGATAGCTACTAAGTATGATGCACAAGGAGCTGTCTGTCATCGTTTTTGGACTGTGGTTGGTATGAATATATGACTTATTTTTAGTATGGGAAAGGTTACGTGGTATTTACTAAATTTTAATGATATTTGCAGCGTGGTGCCGATGTGAAGGCAGTGTATCTGGTCGAGCAAACAACATTGCACATGAGTGCTGTTAGGGGAGCCATTGAAGTTGCATATCTTTTGTTTGAAGAATGTTATCGGGTCAATGCATCTGATATAGATATAAGGTTAGTTTTCGTTGATACATGCCAATTGTTTGCAGAGAGGTTGTAGCCAATTTGTTGAGTTGTAAGCTGTAAGGTTTAACAAATAACGCGTGTTTGAAACTATATTTGATGATATTATATTAGCCATTTCTTAATATACAAAACCATATGACTTATACACATCCATTTATCTTCTTCTTGTGTTCTCTGACTTCATTAAAATTGGTCAACAAAATCATGTGTTTTTAAGCTACACTTTACTTGCATCCATGCTTAGATTAATAAACTGCTCAACAAATTGTATATTTAAATTGATATGATAGTTTGTTTTTTTCACACAGAACCACCTCAAGAACACATAGAACGATAGATGAAACTAAATCACTAGATGTCTATTTATCGAGTTAAATGAGAATTATGATGTGTGATGCGTCAATGCAAACCCGTTGTAACATCACCAAGGTAAAAGGCAAAATGATACGTACTTTCTATTACATGCTTTTACATATTGGTAATTATGTTATTTCATTTTAATGTGAAAATGTATATGTCAGTGTATATTTCCATCAATTTTACCGGTAAGATCAATCTTTATTTATCTCGAACCATCATCAACATTCATGAAAAATCAATCTAATATTTACAATGTTATCGTTTGTACTCTTATTTTGGTCTTTATTAAGTTTACCTTTTCTCATGCAGTACATAGCGGCTATAGACACGTGGAGTATTGTGTGTTACGAGGAGTAGGATTAAAGTAACATTGAGCAAGATGACACTTGTGAAGGAAATGCGCGTGGCACTACGAACAAAGCAACACTAACACCACCAATAGATTCAGATAAGTCATAGGTTGCACATGCTAGAGAGGCTTAAAGAATTGACTCTCATGAGCCTCATTATTCAATTTGATTTTTACATTTATACAACTCAAAAGTTGGTATGATCATTGTGTTTCGCCAATTTCTTGACAATTTTTTTTTCACAATAGTCATAGCATTTTAGCATTGTTGGTTTGATGAAGACTTCATCTAAGGTGCATGGATGTACTAACGGATGGTGATTATGTGCACTAATAGTTAGAAACTCAGTTTTAATATAAAGGAATGAAGAAAGTAGTTTCATATATGTTTCCGCTCTTTAAAGTGTGCACAAACAGAGGTTAAAGAGTGATTGCATAAAACTGCTAGACATGGGATAATTATTAGAATTTAGTTATGGGTAAATACTAAGAGATCCTTGCATCAAACGGTTATCTGCAAAGGCTAAAGCAGGCCAAATTGGTATTTGTATTTTATTTTAGTTGGTATTACTAGACAGTTGGAGTTATATAGTTAATGATGATAAGGAGAACTATTTTATTTTGCTATATTCCAAAGAAATATGAAGCATGTGAATTGAGTATCATTAGGAGATTTGGTTTAGCTCTTGACAGTAAACCGTTAGTTAGGAATTTTAGCTTATCTCTCGAATATAAGATTTTATGTTTTATTGCTATTTCTACTAATTTCCAGCTCAACTTCTTATTCCCATTTATGTTTTGAGAGAACAATAAATCATTGACATATAATACAATATTCTATTATCATATTTAGTTTATTCAGTTAGCATATTTATTTATCAAGATATACTCCCTAATCATATGATTATTCATCCATATATCTATTAGAGTAATTTGGGTTTTTGAATTCCATTTGATTAGTTTTTGGCATATAATCGTTAACAAAGATTATGTTTTAGGTTTGGATATCTAAAACCCTAATAACATTCATTCGTTCCGTGTTAGATAGCTAAGGTATAACACTTATCAATTGATTATAGTACTATTTTTTTACGTCACAATTAATTAAGAGTATTGTTTAATCTAAATTCATTCATTCGTTCTACATGTATAATTAAGATTCTATGTTCACACAAATACGGCAACCATTAGAACTAAACGACAAACATTTTCTCAAAAAAGGTTTTATGAACCGAACCCGCCCGTCGGGCGGGTTGTGTTATTACTAGTATATATATAGGGGGACTTTATTTTCAGCAACAAATTAAGTGCGAGAACTGCGAGAACTTTTAAAAACATACATGCACGCCTTCAATAATTGTATTTTTACACATATATTCTAAATTAAACAAATATGTTTTAAAAAAACATATTTTTTCTAAAGAATTTGATGAGAAATTGGAAATACAAATTTTTTCTTTGAATATGCACACTTTCAAAGAAAAAATTTATATTTTCAATTTCTCATCAAATTCCTTAAAACAAATATGTTTTTTTAAAACATATTTGTTCTATTTAGAACATATGTGTAGAAATACGATTATGGAAGACGTACATGTATGTTTTTAAGAGTTCTTGTAGAATTAAAAACCACCACCACGATTATACAAACCTATTTATGTGTCAGTCTTACCACCATAACAGCTTGATTATAGAGTACCACTGTTGCTTCATTATCAATCTTCTCTGGTATACTCTTTAGTATCAATCCTGTGTTGCGGTTGAGCGATTGTATCTGTTGCAAACAATACCAAAGAAACCAGAACACAAATTACAATAACAAAAGATGGAAGTTTTTGCTTAAAAATTAGCTCTCGAACGTCTCATTACATTCACAACACAATTCTGATCATTTTCCTGCACTTGATGCAGAATATGAATTCCACATCGGTTGCATACGAAATGAGAATTGCCAAAAGTATATATATCAAGAACAGTGGCTTGTGAATGAAGGACCTTGCCACACACATCCACTCATATGCTACACGCAACGAATAGCAAATCGAGATATAATTGTGTCACTAAAGTAGTGTAAGAGGTTACGGTAAAGAAAATTGGACAATCATAGTGTATTGCTGTTTCATATGTGTCTTTTATCTTTCTTAACATCATACAACATTAACCATGGGAATCAAAATCATAAAGTTACTACTATATGATAATGTGTTTATGTGTAAATAACCTTCGTTTATCAACTTTAACAAATCAGTACTAATATAATAATGTGTTTATTAGTCATATTAGTATTGCATAATTTGTTAAAATATCGAATAATATGTTGTTTATATGTATCACACACGGATTTTTGATATGTTTTATAATTTTTTCTCATGAACAAGTAAATTTTCGCTAAGATAATACTTTTGAGAACAATATAATCATAGAATAGTTTGATTCATTTGGGTTGGTTTTGTTCTGTGCCTGAAAGTTTGTTAATGTTTTCTTAATTGACCTATGCGCAAATTGTTTTCATCTCTTAGAGACTTTGACTATTGGGAAAATGTAAGATCATTTTTTTGTGAGTTTTAATCAAGAAACAAACTGCTCTAGCACCCCTTATTTGTAACTTGATGTAATTTGTTCTGGATTATCTGCTGATAGTTAAGCTACTAAAAAGTAATCGCTTCTGCTTATGTGGTTAAGCTATTTATTAATAAAGAGTTACTTATTTTGGGATTCAGTTGGTTTGTTATACTCGTATTTAGCCTAAACACTCTTGAAAAACTATGCAACACTCTTAAAGTATTATAAAACACTAAACATCTTGCATAAATAGTCAAAATTAAGATGGATTTTTGTATGAGTTACCCAATTATCATACACTCCATACTGATTATCTGCTTTGGGTTTTTAAACAGGGAACAACTGTGCGAGTAGAGTTCGGTGATGCTACTGCAGCAACAGATCCTGCTGGTGCTAATGTTATTGCTCAATCATTTCCTCACACTTATGGTCAACCTTTGGCTTATTTTTTCAGAGAAAAATCTAAAACAGCCAATGCTCAGACTATCTATGAGCACCCAGCACTAAAGTATCTGCTTATTTTCACAGTTTCACTAATAGTTCAACTAATAATGTGGGTGCAAAATCCTTATCCGTAGTCAAGGGTGGGCATATAAGGTCTACATGTATACCTTAGAATTCCCCGGTTTCAAGAGTGTAAAAAAATACTAAAAAAATTTGTCATTACAGTTTATGTCTAAATAGAAATTTAATATTGTAGTGCGTATCTAATTTGAAAATTATAGATCTATGAAATTTTGAAGTATTTGGCCTCACAGAACTTTTTGCTTGCTGTTTCACTTTCTTCTTTCAGGGTTGGCTTCGTTTTTTTGCGGTAGACAATCTCCTAGAGGGCACAATGTTGTATGGGGTCTTCATGAGGCTCTCAAAATTCACAACCCTAAGAGCACATTGCTTGGATTTTTGGGTAATCATCTTATCCCCTTTTATTGTCGATATGGGATTGTGATGTGTCAGAATGTGTACTCATAACTATTGTGCTATGCATGTAACCAGGTGGTTCTGAAGGTTTATTTGCTAAGGAGACCCTCGAGATCACGGATGATGTTCTTGCAACCTAAAAAAATCAAGGTAGCAGGATAATTGAGTAATTATGTGATTATGTTATTCTTTTTCTGTCGTGAAGTAATTTAATTCGACTATGGTAATCTCTTGAAGGTGGTTATGATCTGTTGGGAAGAACAAAGGATCAAATTAGAACCACAGAACAAGTAAATTCTGCCATGGCAGCATGCAAGGCTCCGAATTTGGATAGCCTAGTCATTGTTGGAGGTATATGAACTATATTGAAAGTAAGTATCCGCTATAAACTTTTTGTCTTGTACTAACGCTTGCTTTGTTGCAGGGGTCACTTCCAACACAGATGCAACTCAGCTTGCTGAAACTTTTGCAGAAGCAAAATGCGCTACAAAGGTATATATGTACTCATATTTGCTACATAGAGCTCTTGTACATTAAGATTTCTTTGACCTCACGTATACGGTATATGTTGATTCTTTTTTCCAATTTCACAGGTGGTTGGAGTACCTGTTACCTTGAACGGAGATCTTAAGAATCAGTTCGTTGAAGCTAATGTTGGTTTTGATACTATATGCAAGGTATATA
Organism: Tanacetum coccineum; assembly: GCA_026074375.1. Classification (NCBI taxonomy): domain Eukaryota; kingdom Viridiplantae; phylum Streptophyta; class Magnoliopsida; order Asterales; family Asteraceae; genus Tanacetum; species Tanacetum coccineum. The sequence continues at coordinate 658 of BQNB010062313.1, read as the reverse complement.
TCCAACAACTTATCAGCAGATGCTCTTTCTGCTGAGAAGGTAAACCACTCGAGAGTTTTCTGTGCTTGTATTCTATCCATCTTCTTGCTGATTTGTAGCTTATGCTCTGACGCATTCTTATTGGTTTTCAATTTTTCCAGTACTACTATTATATCCGGATCATGGGTAGGAAGGCATCTCATGTTGTTGTTGTTGTGGAGTGCACTCTGCAGTCGCATCCTAACATGGTACACTTACACTTACTTCCATTATATGTAATTTTCTGCAATTCTTGTTGTTACTCGTACTAAGCTTTATATCTTCGTTGTAGGTTATCCTTGCTGAAGAAGTTGCTTCTTCAAAGCTTTAACCATTGTTGATTATTGGGCTTCAAAACGCAGAAGCACATCTAAACACTATCCCGTAATTCCATATAACATAAGCATCTCCAGAATGCAATGCCAAGTAGGAGAGATATGAAGCGACGTAATCAGATTGTTAGGAGAAGTTTAAACACTGATACGGTATGTTTTTTAATTCAGGAATCGATCCAAACATGAGATTTTTACTAACATCAAAATCTGTCATACAACGAACACCAAGTTCTTCATCAAGAAATCCATTGATCTTGTTCGAGCTAACATTAAGAAAATGAAGATTTGGGCAGTTATCAAATACA
>BQNB010062312.1:2295-36130 GCA_026074375.1 Tanacetum coccineum | reverse complement strand
GCATATTGGATACCCCAACCTTTGAATATTTACTTTTGGATCCTTAGTCATGAGTAAGATATCAAAAATGGTTTAATAAGTTATCCTTAGACTTGAGATGCAAGCAAGTTCTGTATGTGTGAATATCACTTTTTGAGTCTATGTCAAACGCTATCCTGAATAAGGTAGTCATAAAGGCTATTATTGGAAGTGATGTGAAGCAGCATCCATAACACTTGTAGTCAACAAAGAATTTATTCCTCCACATTATATGTGCAGAATTATACCATGGTGCCTATCCAGAATTAATCAGATAATTGTGTGGCCGCACCCAAAGGGTAATTTTAAGATGATTCTTAATTACATTTGGTATATCTGAATTAACTTCCATAACGAGAATCTAAATGGTTAAACTATATGGAATGAGTTAGGATCCATATCCATGGTTTAACGGTATCTGAACAAAGGGGTGATGAAAGCAAGTAATAAATAACCATTAATAAGCTGAGATTGTTCTTGAAACTATTATCTTAAGTATTTCTAATCTAAAGGTAATTGTGTGTGTTTGCTAGACGTTGCCAATTATCAGTATATCTGCAAGCCTGCTACCCCGCCTCCCAAGTGGGAGCTGATGGAATTTGATAGTCGGCTCCGCAAGTTATACGTTAGAAATACGTGGGCCTATTGGGGGCACACACGTTAATACACGAAGAGTATGGTTACTTCACGATTTATATTTAAATAGTTATTTAATTAATTACTTGTTTAATTAATTATATATAACATTCTAAATATAGAACCAAGGACTAAACCGGACAAAACTCAAACCTTAAGGGGTGTTTGTAGCCGGCCTATGGAGGGAGAAAAAGGAAGGAGAAAGATTTGTTTTAATTATGGGAATTATACTAATCTTTTCCTACAAGATTTAGGGTTATTGGGGTGCCTATATAAACACACCCCATATCCCTCATTCTTCATTCAATCTTCTCCTAAAACACCAAAGATATTCGGTGCTCTCTCCCTCTCCTAAACCCTTAATCAACCGAATCCCTAAGATGGTTTTTTCGGTTAAACCACCTCCTATAAATTGCCTCCCTAAATCGCTAGATTTAGGGTTTCAGCGATTTAACCTAAACCGCAGCGATAAATCACGGGTTTCAGGTTTTTCCCGTTTTGCTTGAACTCCTTGCTTGACAAATTCAAAGTACACGTGAAGGTTGTTTGATGATTCCTCAAAGATGACGAATTAGGGGTTTAAACCTTTTAATTAGGGTTTGCTTGTTTGGTTCGAATTCAAGAAGAAACGCAAGGCGTGCGTTTGGTTTTGAATTACACGTGGGTGTTTGATCGTGAGGGTAAGACTAGCAATCTTACATACTTGGTTGACGTGATTGTGTGAGCAACCGTAGAGATGGTAATTTAATCACTCGTTTCAAGATCAAGATCCGACGTATGTTTATTGATTTTTATCATTAAACAAAAGGTTAGTAAATTACTTGTTTAATTTATATGTGTTAACCTACTTGCCATAACTAGATCCATCCGCTGCACACTCGTGGCTAAATTGGTTAGCCAGATTTAATAAATCCCAACAATTTGTTTATGCAATATGCAGGCAAGCTGATCCAAACAGTTTCTCAAGGTTTTGTGCAAAGTTTCAGGAGAGATATAGGATTCATATGGGTTATTTGAACCACTTGCTGCATATGCGGTTGAACATTGTTCATGAGAATTCAATGCTTCATGTGCTCCTCAACAGTGATTTTTGATGTAAGTTGATCATCCAACTAAAAAAAAATACAATTTATGTACTAAACATTAAAGGATATATGAATATGCATATATCTAGAGCCCATACTTTATATACTCGTAATACAGTTGATGTTTGCTTGATATGTACTAAAAGGGACATGCAACCAAAATCGATTGTTGTCTGTTAGATTTGCAAAAGGTGATAATATTTATTAGAGAATAAATGGCCCAAGCCCGGTTTGTGGGCTTATGGTCCGTTAGGGTTTTATGTAATCTCCTATATATATTGTCCTCAATAATAATCATAACCCACGGGGAATTATGTAGTCTAACATGGTATCGGAGCAGGTCGAGTTGGCTATGTTGAGCCGCCTCCCCTAAACCACCCCGTCAAACCTAACATCCGCCGCTTTGATTTTTTTTCCACCTTGATGCTTGCTTGCTTCCATAATTCACCACCATTTATTTCCCCACCGTTTAATCAAACAGTTTAGCCATCCGCTGTTCTTATGCTTCATTAATATCTTCCACTTCAAAAACCCTTCTTGATCTTTCAGTTACATACAAATCAATTTCAATGGAGAATAATAACACCAATAACCCAAGATCCATCAAAGAAGACTAGCTTGACTATATGTTTTTTAGTCAAAACCCTAGTTATGTTCACTATTTTGCGTCGTTGTCTGTTGGATCATCCATTCAACAGCCACAGTTGAATACATACCTGGCTTCTTCGTCTTTTTCGGTGAGACTGTTTGATGTTGCTACTAACGATGGGCATGTTGATCAATTAATGGACTTGTTTCCGTTGGTTAATGTAAAAAAAAGTGACTGCAAAAGGTTCGGTGGTTTCTTCAAAAGGAAGAAAGAGGAAGTGAAGTTGAAAGATATGTTTTGAAGAGTTTTGATCTGTCTACATCATAGTCCATTTTATCATAGTTTATCTTTATTATGCAATTAATGTTTTTCTTTTTCTTATTAAAATTTTTTTTATTTTATTTTAAAAGAATACTTTGGTTTATTCTCATATAGGATACTTTGGTTTATCCTGGTCCAGGATACTTTGGTTTATCTCGTAATTTGTGTTGGTGATTTGTGCTAAGGTCACAAATCCACACAATCCGTTGTTCGTGCTTAGGTCACGAGCCATGTCGTTTTTTATTACGTTATTGTTTTTATTAGGTTAATTTTTTTTGTTTGCTAGTTTACTACTCCAGTCCGAGCTTTAGCGATTTCGCCGCTCGGACTGCGGGAGAGTATTAGAGAATAAATGGCCCAAGCCCGGTTTGTGGGCTTAGGGTCCGTTAGGGTTTTATGTAATCTCATATATATATTGTCCTCAATAATAATCATAACCCACGGGGAATTATGTAGTCTAACAATATTGACCCATTTAGTTGTGAACAATTCCAAGTCGGTATATTATATAGCTATTTGAATCTGAAACGCGACTGTTTTTAGTTCTTGACTTCTATTCTTCTACATTAATTAGCATGTAGAAGAAGATCAGTTAAGTTTTCGTTGGCTGCAATATCTATAGAATATATATCCACAGGTAGGGGTGCTATTGTGCAGCCTATTAATTGGTCATATTGGCATTTTATATTTTGTGACAGGCATTACATTGGGTTTAATTCACTCTAAGCCTTTGATCAGGAAATACTTGGACGAGGGTATTACAGTATTTCTAGATATACCATTCGAAGTATTGGCCCGACGAATTGCTGATGTAGAAACCGCAACTCGCCCGCTTTTGCATCATGGGTCTGGTGACGCTTATTTAAAGGTGGACTTTTTTATTTAGACGTATATGTATATAATACAAGTATACTTTAGTTGGTACTTTATTGTTGCCAATATATGTAGATTTACAGGCAACTATCTATGTTTTGGAAGGAAAGGAGTGAAGCATACACCAAAGCCCATGTGAGAGTTTCGTTGGAAAGTACGTATAGGATGCGTTTATTAATGAGTTAAGTTCGTTTACACGTTTATAATTTAATCTCGTTGTTGTCGTTCATAATTCATTGCAAATCGTTATTTATAGTTTTTTTTTCTACCTTTTTCGTACTAGTATTGTTTTCGTGCTAGTCTATTCCCCTATTGGGTCTCAGCATGAAATGCCCCCAAAAGGACACGGCAATATGCATGTTTTCTATATATATCTTTCGTCTAATTTTATAAGGTAAACTACACAATAGTTCTAGGAATTATTACATATATCCTTCCTATACCATACAAAATATTACATGGCCTACACCTTTGTTTTCTTTTCTGTTTTTCTGCCGCTCACAAGCAGTGGTTTTTGACCACTGTTGCGTCTTCTTTTTGCCTCACGTAGTTCTTATTTTTGCGTACCCTATGCTCCCATTTCCCATGCATGATCCCGACGTATGCATATGGCCACGAGATCGATCCATTGCCGAGGCACAAGGCATTACCGCGCCCCTTTTTCTGTAGCTTAACAGCCGCGTCAGGCAACAGCCTGCTATGGCTGTTGGCGTGCAAGGCGGGTGCGTTCATGTGGGGGTCGTTTGGCCAAACGTTACAGGTCCGTGGTACAAACCACGAGCTTAATTTGCTTAGGCCTTTAAGGGCTACGACGTGCCCACAGTGAGCCAAAAGGCCCGCTGTGGTTCGTCGTTTACTAACAGGTTATGCCCAGGTATGGGTCGAGGTCGACAAGGTAAATGCAAATCATATATGCACCATCGTCTCATTCATCCCTAGTGAGCCGTTAATCACGTGTATGTTTTTAAAGTGCTCATAAGAAAATTTCTTGGTTCGTTGTTTATTCTTTTTAATGGTATGGTTTTTATGCTGAGCGTTCATGCACTCATATCTCACGCATGGCGCGATGGAAGAGAAGGAGTCTTGGCGTAGGTATAAACACTAAAATCATGCATGGGTTCTATCTTGCGCGTCGTGTTCTAGCCATGCCAGACCAAGGTACTTGTCTAGTTTGTTAAAGCTAGACGTGTTCCGTTTGCGTCATTCGTTCAGTTTCAAGATAGAAGGCAAAAATGAAGTTAGTTGTCTAAGTTATGAGGACGACTTACCGAGGTCCAAGTTTGTTATTCAGTGAGGAGGAGTGGTGAAAATAAAGAGCTCAAACCACCCTTGGTTTCCACCCCTTGTAACTCGTCGTCCCCTTAGCTCTTGCACCTCAACGAAAATTCTCACTCGAAACCGTATTGTTTAATTCTTGTTTTTAATTTTTAGTTGTGATAGAATTGTCCATGCATGGTTTCCTCATTTATACTCAATTTGTTGGTTTGGTTACTGAGATGTTGCATGTGAATGTATACTATACACACTATTGCACCATAGTAAAAATTTCTAATAATGTTAGTCATCATTTTTCCTTTCCTAATACTATTAAAGAATATCTACTATTTCTTATCTTTTCCATTTCAAATTGTATCAGATTGTTTTGAGTCGTATCATGTGATAGGTGTTTTTCAAAATGAGATAGTGAGTAGGGTAATGTGTAAGGATTTGTGATGATGGATGTTTTGCCATTATTATGAGTTGGTTTTATATATATGCATGTGCATATATAATGCTATTGGGTTTTTTATATGCATTCATTGTGATATTTCTTTTTAATTCAATTAAAGGTTTTCTATGGTCATTAAGTTGAACGTTAGCGATTTTTAAAGTGCTACAAGTAAATGGCCTCGTTTTACAAATGTGAAATAAGTATGGTTTTTATCGCTACACGTTCTAAAATATCCTTTTAGATACAAGAGCAATAATGGTGATATTCGCGTGCTAATTAAACTTTTCACGACACGGAGTAATGCATGACGATCATAGAATGATTTCTTGTTGAGATTAACGGTAAAATTTTGCAAACTTTGCAGTACATAAATTTTACTTAAGGAAAAGAGAACCTAATTCCTAACGTGGTGCCACAACATGTTATCATAATAGCAAAGCCAGTGAATATGGCCATTTTCTCCATCATTACAATCTTGATCCTCAGCATAATTCAACGTAACATGCAATGGAAACCTTTGAGTTACTAATACCCATGAACCTTTTCTGAGACTATACACCTCAACTTGCAGGCAATTTGGAAAGATGGATGGTTCAATAATGTTGGGTAGACGAAACTCGAGGGTATACAAAACAACTTTGTAATCATTAGTTTTAGGATCAAATCCAAACCGAAAATTAACACGAGAAATCTTAGTAGGATATGGTGGGAGAGTCATTAGAGCCGACAAAGAAGGGTTCCAAATGTAAATGACAGTATAAGATGATCCACTAGAAAAACATATTAAGCCATTAACAGAACCGATAAGACTATATTTAGATGGAAAATTAGTAGGTAGCTTAACAAAATTAGGAAGTTGGATATTGGGGAATGAAGAGGGGTGTACGGTGAATCTATCCTCGAAGAAGACCAATAGTATTTCATCGTTGGTGTTTTGGTTTAAACGATGATGTTGAAGATGGGAGCTAATGAAGTATGGTTGAGATAAAAGATCATTGAAGTGTTTAGAAACACACCTCAGTCGAGCAAGTTGTTTGGCTGGTAACCAGACGAGTATGTTGGTTAAAACATCATCGCATAGGTATCGTTCCACTATAATATCAGCTGATGGCTCTTCTGTCAGTGACCTCATATATTGTCGTTTCAGTTTCTTCTTATTGGGCAAATCATCATTATCTCCTCCTTGTCCTTTAAACGAGGACATATAGGAATTTGGCAGATTTATTAAGTGGCAGAAGTCAAACAATTTTACTTTCGAGATCGAAGTAAAACAGCTTTTCAATAATACTTAATATCAAACTGAACATAATAAACTTATAAACCCTAACCCCTACTAAGTTGATACCAAATTTGGGCAGGATACCATTACTTAAATGTTTTTGCAAGATATTGATCATATTAAAAATAAGAGTTAATTACATAGATCGTCCTTGTGGTTGTCCCGAAATTGCAGGTTTCATCCTAAAAGTTCAAAAATTACACTGATCGTCCCTGTGGTTGTCCATTTTGAGTTGACCGGTCCTTTGACTGCAACTCCATCCAAAATCCCGTAAACTTTTTCCTTCGTTAGGGGTAAAAATGGCAGATCACATTAATAACCTCAAGGACTAACAGTGTTACCCTGTAACTCCTACATATCATTTCCCGCCGAATCCCACGCCTTATAACTCCCTCGATACATCGGCCAATTCCCACTTCACCAATCCAAAACTACTCCCAAGAACCCTAACCCTTAAGATCAATGGCCTTATGTTTTTGTGGGCTTCCTGCAGTCACCCGAACATCCTGATGCTAATCCAGGTCGCAGGTTCCTTGGCTGCCCACAGATTGAAGGCCAACGTTGTATTTATTTTGGCTGGTTGGATCCTCCCATGTGTCAAAGAGCTATGTTGATAATACCGGGTTTGTTGAGGGCGAGGAATAGGATGGAAGCTGACATGATGGTGCTTGTGCAAGCAAACAGGAACTTGAAGAAGTATTTGATTTTGAGTTGGGTGGCATTTGCTCTTTTCCTACTTTTATCTTAGGTCTATCTGTCTTCTAGTGGTTCTGTGTTGGTGTACTTTGATGGAAGTTGTAGTATGATGATGTAGGTTTATGTCTATGATCTTAGATGATCTTGTTTGTTGTTGTCTGATGTTGGTTATGTAAGAACCAATGGTTTTGGTACATTAGTAATGGAAATTGGTCTTTATTATATACATTGTTTGTATTGTTTAGCATTTGATTTTGTTCAATGATTTTGTAAGAACCCTGTTTGACTTTAGAAGTCAAACTCAGTAACAATAGCAACACAATGTACACTTTTAACAATAGTTGACTTTAGAAGGTCTAAACATAAATTTAATACTTGTAACCAAACAAAGAGTCAACCAAACAGAATACTTCTAACTAAACATAGAGTCAGCCAAACATAGAGTTATGCATGACAACTAGAGTTATAATCCTAATTACATGAAAGTAAACATAATTCAAATTGTTCAAAGATCCACAAGTTTCTTGGTCTTTCTTTGTGATCCAAAAGCTAGACCTGCTATTGGTCCCTAAAAACCTTGCCTTGGTCCTTGGTTTGCTGGGCTTTATGCTGCACTGCGTTGACTTAAAGCCTTCCTTACACCACCAGCTTGACCAGATACATTTCTTGCACCAGCAGCTTGACCAGAGACCTTTCTTGCACCAGCTTAACTAGAACCACCACCTTGACCCCTTCATCCTTTCCTGTTATGACCCACATTGCCACATTTACCACAACTATCTGACTTGCCCTTCCTAGAAAGCTTGCCCGATAAAGCACTTTGACTTGCAATCTCATCATTTGACTTCTTCTTCTTCTTTGGTGGCCTGCCAATTAGGGGTTTATACAAAGGTGGTATTATGACTGTTCTAGACTCAACTATTGGCCACATATCCTTTCCATTACATGGGTTGACCTTGAATGAGTATACATGTGCCCATGTTTCAAGTCTGTAAGCATCATGAACCCATTGTTCAGGTATACCAACACCCACTGAATTCTCAGACGTGTTGTATATTGCAGCCACAACATGTTTACATGGTATTCCAGTCAGCTCCCACTTCGTACAAGAACACACCCTTCTATCCATGTTAACAACATAATGGTCCTTGTAAGACCCAGTTACTTGATATAAAAAACATCCATTCATTGAAAATTGTACTCAGTAGCCTTTTTTATAACATCAAACATTTTTGTCACGGAAGGAGTAAGTGGTCTAACAGTCTTAGCTATCACTTTTTGAAATACCACAATCCTCTTCATCAAGTACTCTTTGATATATTCCAAACAAGTAATGATGGGTTGATCTCTTCTATCAACTAACTGCCTATTGAACACCTCACATATGTTGTTTATTAGTAGATCACATTTGGCTCTGCCTGTTAAACAAATGACACACTATATCAGCATATGGCCAATTATTAATATGGTTTTGTCCATTGTGAGTTACTTAATTACCTAAAAATGGGCTCTGCTCTATTGTTCTAATGGAATCTTCATCAACAAATCATAAGCATCAGAGTTGAATGACTTGAGCTCACCCATCTTTCTCTTGAATTCACCTTTAGAAGTGGCTTTGGCTGCATTCCAGAGCATCTCCTTATACACACCTCCTTTAAACTGTGACTTCATATTCTCATGAATATGCCTAACACATACCTGTGTTCAACACTTAAGAACACACTTGCAATGGCTTGTATAAGTCCCTGTGGACAGTTAAGGTTAAGGATGGGATTAAAACTGTACCTTTTCTAAGTTTACATAAAACACATGACAAATTATACAATAAAATGTGTACCTTTTGCCTATCAGAAATGAAAGTGTAGTTGAAGTTGGCTTCTATACCAAGATCCTCTCCAAGTAAGTTCAAAAACCAACACCAAGATGCCTTACTTTCTGCTTCAACTATAGCATATGCTACTGGATAAATCCCATTGTTTGCATCAACCCCAACTGCTGTTAGTATTTGACCTGGCCAAGGACCTGACATGAAGCATCCATCTAATCCTAAGATTTCTCTCCCACAAGCTCTAAAACCTTGTTTGAGAGCTCCCAAACACACATACACCCTTCTAAAAATTCTTGTAAGAGACTTTGGATTTGGTTCTTGTTGTACATCAATCCTGATAGTTATGCTTGGATTTTGATTGATAAATTCTTGGGCATATTCTCTAAGCAGAGAATACTGCTCTCTATAACTGCATGTCATAATATCAGATGCAATTCTCTTTTCCCTGAAATGCATTCCATCTGAGATGACCCCCACCTCAAATTTGTTTTTGCGCATTGATCTTGAACTGCCCTCACAGGAATATCAGGATTAGTAGCAAGTGATTTGATAACATGATCTGCAAGAAACCTAGATGTACAAGCTTTAATTGCTCTTGATTATATGCAGGTGTGATCTTCAATTAATGTTCTTACTTCCTATATGCATTCTTTAATGTATGTAACAAGCATTGTCCAAGGGAATGAGTATTTGTCTTCTTTCTTTGGTGTAATGACCTTTTTTATCCTTCCCCTTAACTGTTTTGTCTTTACCCAAAATATTCTGCTTGCCACTATTGTTGTTCTCTCTAATGGCTGGACCACATTTTGTTTAAGAAAATACATTTTTGTCCGTATTAGTATCAATAGCAACATAAGGGACCAATGTTGGAATTGTGCCTTCACATCTAACTCTCACCCTTTCATTATCATTTTTTACCAAATTAGCTGTCTTCAAAGTCTCAATTGAATGTTTCCTTAACCTTCCTTTAACAATTTCCTTACTAGCAAATTGCTGCCCTAAGTAGAATTAATACTTATTGGGACCCTTATTTTTTTGCTTGCCTATTCTTCTTAATTCCCTAAGTTGAATTCTCCTTTCAGAATCAATTCCACCATCTAAGTCACTGCCAAATGAGTCATAATCAATGACATCTAGGTCATATTCTTGAACATCAACAAAATCTATACTTGTATCATGTTTAGGGTCTGCAGTGAAAAACTAAAAAATTATTCATATTCACATAACTTCTTCAACAATAAGGCTCATCATCATCAAAACACATCATCTGCTTTGGAATCATAATCCAATATCCTCTGAATCACTACCACTTTTTATCATTTTTCCTTCTTGTCACATTCTTCTTCTTTTAATTAATTATCTGTGGAAACCTAAAGATTCCTTAGATCGTTTAAGCTCAGGTTGTTTAGATCTTTATCTAGGATAATTATCATATTCCATAAGTTATAAAAACAAAGCGAAATCAGAACAAAATATTGAACAACGGTTTTTACCAAACATTCCTCCACAAGACCCAATAGATATTTGATCAAATAATACGTTACTACATCAATGAACTGTAACAGGGATCAAGGAAAACCTTGATTACCTTGAGGCTACACCATCTCTACACTAGACGTCTACATCTTTTACACTTTGTGTACACACACTTTTCTGGATGGATACCTAAACCAGACTCCCTGCCTCTCTTTATAAACTAGAGAGGCTAGGGTTTACAATAAAAACCTAGCTTACATATTAAGCTAACCTAATATTACATCTTAAGTCCTTGTTGTTTCTTCTTTCTTCATTGTTGCATATAAGATTTTGTAATCATCAAATCATAATTCCCAACAATCTTCCCCTATTTGATATTACAAAACAATCTTCATGAAAGAAACAATGCTTCCCCTTGACTTAAGATCTCCTTGAACATGCCACCATAATAATAAGCTGCAAATCAAGAAAATCAATTAAACAACTTTCTATCTTCTGAATCTCTATTATTCACTTAAAGCTACCCCTTTTTGTAATCATCACAATTAGAGGGTTCTTGTATAGATAAGCAACCCTGGGAACACTTCCCCACAAGTATGCACAGTGGATATTGTAGATGTTTAAATATGTAGAACAATAAGCTTCCCTGAAGAAGTAATTTAACCATACTCTGAATCTTGAATCTGTAGGCTCTTTGTAATGAACACTGATGAAGAAAAACTAAGTATAACTTACTTGATGCTTGAAAGTAGAATAACCCAAAACTTGTGTCTTATGTCTTGCACAAGTAATATGATGCAGAACTCATAATTCCTTTCCCCCCCCTTTTTTCGTTCGTTTTAATGAGGTAACCTCAGCTCTCTTGATAAATCAGCATGCCAATAACATGAGTCACAGACCAACGGTGATATAAATACCTGAGAGTACTACAATGTTATCTCCTTACATCAGTTAAAAACTAGTTTTATCAAGTCTTCATCATAAACCGAATATAAACCAAACAAGTTTTATCTCCGAGACCAAAAGATAAAATAAGACCACAAACACCGTAAAATCCACTTCATCGTCAAATAAATGATAAAGTAATCCTCTTCTAACCAATTAAACAATAATTAACCAAAAACGAGCCATTAAACTTTTAAACAAAATCCATCTGTGTGTGGTAATCCAATAAGTCGAACAATGCTAGCAGTATTAATTCGACATTAAGCTCCAAGCAGTACTAACTACACTGCTCCCTAATGCTAGCATTACAAACTTAATACACACGGACCATAAGAATGGTAGTGCGAACAGGGCGGATTTTAAACCTAGCAGTACTAAAAATCAAGCAGCAGCATTAAGTGTACAGTTCGAAAACCCAAGCAGTATTAACACTTGAAATTACTACTGGCAGTATTACTTCCTATGATGACAGTAATTGAAACTTTTAATTCTGACAGTATTAACTTTCAGATTAGCAGCATACGCAGATAGAAGTGGCATTAATAATATTCTAGGCATAGTAATATCACAGCATTAGTTGAAATTACCTTGCAGCACTAACAATAACTTGGCGAACATTAATACAATACGACAGCAAACCTTTTCCTTTTTCTTGTTGCATATGACACCATTGTAACTATTACAAGTACAGACTTCGAGTCCAACCATTGTCAATCAACTCAACAGAGGTAGCATTGGAACCCGGAGCCAAGCATACAAATAGGGGACCTCTCCCTTGACTCAACAGCTCAACTAAAGAAGACAAGCGTACAAAATTTTTTAATTTGCAGTACTAACCAATAGTGTTATCAGTACTAAAACCATCACATACCTGCTGTTAAACTTTTTTCATTTTTTGCCGTTTTTGATGCTTGCTCGTCCTTCTAAGTACCGAAACATCAACCTTCTCTGACGTTTGCCAACAAGTTGTTTCAATATAAACACACATGATTATAAATTAATTATATTTTAAATATAATTTTTTTCTAGTTATATTTTATTTTTCTTTTCTGGATATCCAGACGACGCCCTTTTAGTGACACTTTTTGGTCACTAAATTGTCACATTGATAATCATACACATAACGATCAGAATTAGGGTTTTTTTAACTTCTGATTCATCCCCAAAATCAACCACGAACACTTTTTTATTTTTATTTTTTATTTTTTAACAACCCTTTAAAAGTGTCGCAAAAACCCTAAAATCACCAAAATCGCCCATAACATCAAAACAGAAGATCATACCTTCTTTTTCTTCATAGCACGACATCAACAAACCTTGTAGATCCTAGATCGAGAGCCACATGGCTCTGATACCAATTGTGGAAACCTAAAGATTCTTAGAACGTTTTAAAGCTCAGGTTGCTAAAAACATTATCTAGGATAATATCAATGTTCATAAGTTATAAAACAAAGCGAAATACAGAACAAAAATATTGAACAAGGTTACAAACAATCTCCACACCCCAATATTATTGATCAAGATAAATACGGTTTACATCAATGAACTTAACAGGGATCAGAAAACCTGATATACCTTGAGGCAAACACCCATCTCTACACTAGACGTCTACATTTTTACACACTTTGTGTACACACACTTTTCTGGATGAAATGAATCCCTAAAACATACACCCTGCCTCCTTTTAAACTAGAGAGGCTAGGGTTTACAATAAAAACCTAGCTTACATATTAAAGATTTGTACTAGCCTAATATTACACTTAAGTCCTTGTTGTTTCTTCTTTCTTCATTGTTGCATATAAGATTTTGTAATCATCAAATCAGAATTCCCAACAGTATCTACTAATCCACCTCCAACTTTTTTGAACTTCCAAATAAGAAATCAATCAACTGATATGAACTTTGTACGCAATATGAACTACCAACAGCTTCTAAAGTGCCTCATTCCTAGTGTTTGCATAGTCACTTAGTATCTTCGTCAAGACCATCAAAAGGATCAAAAACACTTCAACTACAATTGTCTTGCCATAGAACTACAGGCTTCTCTCTACTCTAATTTGTTCCATTACTTAACCGCCATGAATGATGACTTATAGCAAACCTTTATCCCATGTTCTCTTTACATTCTATGTAACATCAGGACAGCTATCAAAACCACTAATGTCTAAAATAACTACATTTATTTTCAACATACACCAAAAGATCTTATAGTCCTTAACATACTTTTGACATCACTAACACATCAGCAATCAACAATCAAACTGTGCAGACCATAATCTAAAAGCCTAAACTGGTATCAAAAAACGCAATAAACATAATCTTCTACACATAACCAAGTTTTAATTAACGATATCCTTTAAGGCATGTAAACAAAACTCATCAATTTCAAAAACATTAAACTGATGGAAACCTGTCTCACCAATGTAATACCTACTAGTGTTGGTGTAAACACACCACCCAGGTGGATTTCCCAATGTTAGTGACTTAGTGTTACGACCAGTAATTATAACACACTTAATATTAACAATAATTGTACATATCTAAAAAGAACTCCATCACAATTATAAGTAACGAAATGACGCCGAAATTTCCAAGTTCCTTACCATTTTGTGCATCATTATCAGTCATTTGAGCTATCTTTAGGGTTATACAATTTCAACACTTCACTTCACCAATATCAGACCCATGAATACAACAACTGAGTGGATTTGCATTGTGAGAGAAGATAGTTAGGACGAATGTAATTAAACAAAATAGTGAAAGACTTAAGTTAAAGTAGAAGTTAGGTGGATATTAATGAACAACCACTTGATCTGCCGATTATACCCTCGACGTGAAGAAATGTTAACGAAATTTTGGATGGAGTTACGGTCAAATGACCGGTCAACTCAAAATGGACAACTACAGGGACGATCAGTGTAATTTTCTAACTTTTAGGATGAAACCTGCAATTTCGGGACAACCACAAGGATGATCTATGTACTTAACTCTAATGTATATTATAGATGTTAGACTTATCGTTTGTCATAACGAGCCAAATGAAATTCTTAACATCGTCATAGAATATCTTAGCCTTTTTAGAGTCAAAGATCTCTACTGTAACAATCTACATTTTCATGTCATTTTGCGTCAATAAATATCCAATTATTTATTTTAAACTTTTACGCGTTCACTTTTATTTTCAACGTTTAATTAAATTGTGTAAATTAAAAATTAAAATTCAACATAAACGGACATCAAACAAGTAAAAGTTTACGCCAAGCAAGTGTTATATAATTATTACAAGGATAATTTATAACTTTTCATGCTTTATTTTTATTGGTTACGTAAAACGTCTACGTTTCGCAATAAAATGCATTTAGGCATACACGAAAGCACCTATACCTATCTATACTCAAACAAATACCCACTATTATACCCAATGTCCAAAATTAACTCATTTTTCACTCCTAGAAACCTTATGGCCGGTTTACATACATACATACACTTAATAAATTATAAATCTCCACTAAGATTACTTCCATTCTAGTTAATAATCAACCAAGTAACTCTTACAACATCCACTTCCATATATTGGCACATCAATTTGTCCTCTTCCCCCTCCAAAAGGCTTACTCCTCATAGGGAGGAGGAGAGCACCTTACACCATGTACTAATACCACTTCCTTGATCCATGGTTTGTATAATACTTGTGACTATATAAGGAAAGTCCTAGGGATTATTATAAACTCTTTCATGCAAGTAAACTCTCTCAAAAATCTCTCTTGTCCTCTTATAATAACCAACGACTCACAAATCCAAATTAGGGTTTCCATAGTTTTATTTTTAGCAAGGTATTAAGCATACAAGTGTTCTTAGGTATAATATCTAAGGTGTATCAAGGTGATTTGGAAGCTTAGGTGTCGATTTTTCAAGGTTTATATCAAGAAGAAAATTAGGGTTTTCATAAGAAATGAGGGTTTTCTTGGAAGTATTTAGGGATAAGTACTTGGGTTTGATTTGTGTATCATCTTCCTACATCTTCATTGAGGTCTAAACATAACCCTAATCTCTTCAATTATTCATTTAGGACGAACGATGCAAATATTTTGTCAGTTAAAGGGGAAAAAGTGAGGCAAAAATACATCTCTGTGGTTTGCAAAAAGTCCGTCTCACATCCTCACGTGACCAACATTTTTTCCCTTAATTGACAAACCTCTTATGCAAAGGGAGGACCCGTCACGTCCTCAAGGATGTATTGTGCCTTATTTTACTAACAGAGGAATGAAATCTGTGAAGTATTGACAAGGGACATGAGACGGTTATTTAGTAAACCACACGGATGTATTTTTCACTTTACTCTTTATCACACATATATACTTGGTATATGTTATTGTCAAACTTTGATTTTCTTATATATGCTCATACGAGTATTTCATAAGCATATCTTTATAAACTAAATAATTATTATTTCATTTATATTTATTCGTTAAAAAAACAACACATTTTGTAGTTGATTAGTAGTTTTATAATATATATTCAAGTAAACTGCATAAATCGTCTATAAGGTTTGGCCAAATTGCAAATTTCATCCCAAATAGTCGGAAAGTGCAGAGATCGTCCCAAAATTAAACTATGTAGAATACTAGTAATCTTATGAATCAACCAAGAACAATGAGTGAGATGTGGGTTGGATTGTTAGAGAAACTTGGATGGAATGGATGATATGTGTATTATGGAATGTATGGAATGAAATAACAAATGAACAACCAACAATGAACAACCAACCCTCTCCAAGTCTAGGAGAGGGTGTATAAATACTACTATAGTGCCTTCCCATGGCTGGGTTATGTGCTACCCATGTGCCCTTGGGCCGGACTATATTACTAATCTAATCCTTATTGATCTAACTACTAGCTAAGACTTGTTACAACTTGAAGTGACCTACCTTTTCGTGATTCCACAATCTCCCCTAAATGGAGGTCACTGCCAATTTACAGACTTTAAACCTGACCATACTAATGCTTTATATCTTAGTCTTTAGCTCGTTACTCTTGTCTTTTCTCTTTGTGAATATGTTGTAGGGATCATTTGACTTCTTGGATTAGGCTGTTCCTTGAACTTGTATTTGACAAAAGTGATCCTTGAACCTCTGAGATATCAACCAAGCACAATCCGGGTACGCCATCGTATAAATCTTTGCCACCTTGTGTACTCGTTTTTTTGACATCTGGACCGACAAGTCCATAACCATCTTGAAAAGCATTAATTTTGCATTTCCTTTTTTTGAAATTCTTTAACTTTAACACTTTGACACTTCTAGAAGATGTGGGGTATCAGAGTATCGGAAGTCTCTAAAACATGTACTTAGAACTTTCATGATGACTTATTTTTTGTTGGATCGTAGTATGAGCTAAGTGGTTATGGATCTTGTGAGCCAGCTGGAATAAGGAATCTCCACCACCATTTTACAATAGCCTGCATAGAACAGTATAGCAAATACAGCAGGGTACTAATATAGGCTTTGTTCATTTCGTGCCATGTTTTGGTTGGAGAAACCTTCGAATCCGTGAGGATTGACCTGTGATCATATAGATTCAATTTGGAGAAGAATCTTTCGTTGACAGGATTATCCAGCTGAAGTATTGAATCTTTCTAACTCCATATGTAGTATTAGATTCTTCGTACATTCATCATGTTCTCATTATCGAACTTCTCAAAGCAGACAGCACGATAATAGTGAACCAGTGAGTTACTATCTCACCGATTGATATAGAAAATTGATTTGAAAATCAATCGGTGTATCACTTACAAAATTGTTTTTTGTGACATACCGAGAGTGTTTATCATTTCAAAAATTCATTAACAACCGTTGATCCATTTCCTGGAACAAGTTTGATTCTTTATATAGCATCGCACCATCTTTTCATTTCCAGATGTCACAAGTTTGATTCATAAAGAATCGCACAAGTTACCTACCATGAGCTTGTTTGATGTTGACTCAAGCAGGATTTCCATCTTCATTGTGAATGAATTCACTCTGATGTTCTGGAAAAATCACAAGGATTATGCGAAGGACTCAATAAAACATTGTCTAGTAAATCCCCCATCGATGTGAATTAGCAAGATGAATTTGGCGAGTGTCCCAAATTGATATATATGGATGAACTCTTTTTGGCGTCTAGACTCAATAGTGCGACAGTTTGATTTTATTCGATCAGGTGATTAAAGGCTGGAGCTTAGGTGCCCACCTTTTTAATATCAACTAACTCGGAGTGAGAAAGTCAATAGAAATGAGTGTATCTCCGTGAGTTTTGAAACAAAGTCTTTCTGACTATGAGTAGCTGGGAGGGGTTGTGCATAGCGTCACTGTGGGTCCTGAGAACTGATCCTTCAATGTCAGACAACACTAGAGTGTTTCTGACAGCATATGAATTGACCACCGTTTCCTGCCTAAATTGTAATGGAGGGCTTCTTTAATTTCACCCTTTATCCTAAGCTTTTCTTGTTCATTCTTCAACCCCTTCAATGCATACCAAGACTTCATGACTAACACCTAGTTGGTTTGCTCCCCTGTTAGCTCCATCCAGTCGGCATTATTCCCTTTTTCTTACTTTTTTTTTTCTTTCCCTTTTTTAAACATACCATAAGTACTTCTAAACTATCTATGGATATACCCTGGTAGAATCCCACTCCGGTTCTGGCTGTATCCGTGGGATCTGAAAACCTAAAAGCCTAACCTCCTATAACTTCATAAATTTAACGAACATAGTCAGTCTTTTGGATATATCCCATCACAACCTTCCAAAAACCATTGAAAATTTCATCAAAGTGTTTGATTATAAATATCAAAAAAACGAATTTTACACTTTGAGAGTTTTCATCATCACTAAAAGCTCCCCCTTAACATGTGCATCGTTATCGTAGTACATGCTAGGTATGGAGTGCATTGAGTCTATTTTATTTGATCACTTCTGTCAATATTTATTAATTCCGGGTTAATCACATTTTCTCCCCTTATCCAAAATGTTAATCCCTTGATATTTGTGATATCCATTTAATTAACCTTCGGGGACAAAAATGAGAACATCATAACCGATTAGAACATATTTATGCTCCCCCTCAATGTTTGAGGTGTTTAAGATGATCCGAGTACAATTATTTGCAATTTTAAATTTACTGGAGAAATTCTTGAAAAATTTGTACTTCGAGCACAATCTTATAGATTCACAATAAGTCTAACACTAATAATGTACATATCACAATAATAAGTGGTGTTACGATGACAGACCAATTTTAAGATGGAAACATCAATGATTAAATCATATGGTCCATTGAAGAAGCCGTAATACACCCCCGTAAGGTCGTCCACCAACAATTCTCCAACCCCTCATATCCTCCTTGTCTTTAGCCTCTTGTCAATTGCCTGGATCATGGCTCTCACTCCGGCGTTTGCCTTTGTCAGTAGAAGTTGGCTCCAAAAGGTCTCTAGGCAAATGACTCCAACTATATACCTTAAGCGATCATTAAGAACAGTCCGAACGTTCATCTAGAGTACCATCGCTGAACTTGTGAGTTCGTCATGCGCATCAATCGTTTCTTCTTGTCTTTATACTCGAGTAAATGAAACCTCTTGGGTGTTGGAGTATAGAGTGTTAGCGGTCTTGTCTTCTCAGATTAGATCTGTACGAGTCAGGGCTTGTGAGATTAAGTTTCTTTCTGATAACTTTCAACACTATTGAAGATCTTCCACACGCGCTAAGGGAAGACAACTCATCGTGTAAACATACGTAAGGAACCATTAAATGCAATACTTTCTTCAACGCTTAGATTTGTCACTTTTCCTACACAAGAAGAAGCAGCATATCTTCAATAGTCTTGATCCTTAGGTCTGTGTAAGTCCGCCTTCCTTTGAACTTGAGAGAGCATCATCATCCCTTCTCACTGTAATCCAATCAAGATGCTTTATAATCCCGCATCAGACAATTTCTAAGAACTTTGTGACAGCATTATCCTTCTTTTTGAATAGACATCTCGAGCTGATATCCCTTGAAGTTGCAAATGCATAGAATCGGGTCGATCGCTTTTTGCCCCAAATGGAGATTTCCCCCTAGGCAGATTGTCTATTTTACTACGTTTGACTCACATCGAGTTATGCACAATTCCCTTCTATCCATTTGATAATGTCCGTAATCTGCACCTCTAGTTCTTCGTTACTTGAACGTATGAGTACTTTCGGCTTTGACACATCCACCACGTAGATATTCCAGGTCTGGTATTGAGGAAATGATGAAATGGTATGACACACGTATCCTTGAGAATTTGGAACAAACGGTTAGTGGCTGTCGCAGGATCATACATGCGGATATTTGATGACCTACAGGTTGATCCAGTCCAATTTCTCGTTTGTGGCTTTTTGTAGGACCTCCTCACAAAAAATATTCCAGTTCAGTCAAACTTCGTGCCAAAGTGCCTTTCATCAGCTCAAATGTTGACCAGCTAGCAGATGCAGGTGTTAGAGTTTTTGAACATTTAGCGGTATAAGCACAAAAGCGGAGAAGTCGAAATGAAGACATCGGTTAGTTCATCAAAACGACTCTCGAGGGTCATTTGTGCCAGACTGCTTAACCAAGGTTGGACAGTTTCATTAACAGCAGGACAGACAACCGATACGGATGTCTCTGAAATACCTTGCAGACCCAGAGTTGAAACAGGTGACCAAGATGAACAAGCAGATGAAGAGGTCCACACTTCCTGATTGGTTTCAAAACCTACGAGACTACTTCTCCTGATCATGCATACGGTTACAGTATCGTCTGTTCCATGCCTGCTTCCATCCGAAGTAATTGCGAACCTGTTACTGAAGCATTGAGTACTCTAAGCCCTGTTTAAGAGGCAGTCCGATGGACGCACAGTACCACATCCGACTTACTGAAGAGTCGTATTGATGAACAAAGTTTCTCTGAATACTCATTATCACAGCTTTCTGAATGTCCCATCACGCTCCCTCCATCAATAACACGTAGGTCTTAATACAAGAGCGGGCTCTAAATGTTCAAACTCTAACAACCCTTGAACTTCTATCTGGTGCAACATTTTGAGAGCTGAAGAAAGGCACTTGCAGAAGTATGACTGAACTGGAATTATTTTGTGAGGAGGTCTACAAAGCCACAACTGAGAAATTAAGACTGGGATCATCCCTGAAGGTCATCAATATCCGCATGATCTGCACAAGCCACTACACGTAAGTTCCTAAATACTCAAGGTCGTCGTGTCATACATTTCATCATTTCGATCAGATAACGACCTGGAATATCTAAGGCGTTAGTGGTTGTTAGTGTCAAGCGAAAGTACTCTACTCATAACAGAAGGACTAAGGCTGCAGATTACGGACCATATCAAAGTGGATAGAAAGACTAGGTGCCTAACTCGTTTTATTTCAAACTATAGTCAAATACAACAGATCTGCCCCCTATGGGGAATCTCACATTGGGGCAAAAAGCGACGCAATTTCTAGTGCATTTGCGAACGTCAAGGGAATCAGCT
This sequence comes from Tanacetum coccineum, assembly GCA_026074375.1. NCBI lineage: Eukaryota > Viridiplantae > Streptophyta > Magnoliopsida > Asterales > Asteraceae > Tanacetum > Tanacetum coccineum. Next base: position 15,148 of record BQNB010062312.1, on the reverse strand, counting down.
CGGAATTGTCTATTCAAAAGACGGATAAATGCTGTCACAAAGGTTGGAAATTTGTGGGATTTTTTATGTTTTGAGTGTCGAATGGCACTGGAATTATTAGCATCGTTGAATTGGACCTATACAGTACTGAAGAGATGATGATGCTCTCACAAGTTCCAAGAAGGCTTGATACACATCGAAGGATCCAAGACATATGAAGATATCGCTTCTCTCTGTCGCAAAAGGAAAAGTGACAATCTAACGCCGTACTGAATAGAACGGTGACTAAAGCGATTGTTGTGGCAAGTTGCAGACGTATTGCATTTTAATGTCTCCTAACGTAATGTTTATCACGACAAGTTGTCATCCAGCGACGTGTGGATGATATCTTCAACTAGGGTGTTGAAAGTTATCAGAAGAAACTTAATCTCACCAAGCCCGACACGTACAGATCTAATCTGAGAAGACAAGACGCTTACACTCCATACTCCAACCCAAGAGGATTCATTTACGAGAATAAGACAAGAAGAACCCGATTGATGCGCATTGCAACTCCACAAGTTCAGCGATATGTACTCTAGATGACGTTCGGACTGTTTCTTAATGATCGCCTTAAGGGAATAAAGAAATGGAGTTATTTGCCAGAGACCTTTTGGAGCCTCCGTGACGAAGGCAACGCGAGAGCCATGAACCAGGCAATTGACAAGAGGCTAAAGACAAGGAGGATAATGAGGAGTTTGGAGAAATTTGTTGGTGGACGACCTTACGGGGGTGATCTACGGCTTCTACAAAGGACCATATGATTTATCATATGATGTTCTCATCTTAAAAAGGTCTATCCTCGTAAACACACTTATCTTGTGAATATGTACTTATTAGTGTAAATGCACTTTATTGGTGAAGTTATAAATTGCTACGAGTACAAATTTATTCAAGAATTTCTCCAGAAAATTTAAAATTTTCAAATAATTGATACTCGGGCATCATATAAAACCCTCAAACATTGAGGGTGAGCAATAATTAAGTTCCAATCTGTTATTATGTCTCATTTGTCCCGAACGTTAATCAAATGATATCCAAAATATCAAGGGATTAACATTTTATGGATAAGGGCGGAGAAAATAGATTAACCCGGAATTAATAAATATGACATAAGTGGATCAAATAAAATAAGACTCAATACACTCCATTACCTAGCATGTCACTCACGATAACGATGCACATGATAAGGGGATCTTTTAGGTGATGTATGAGAAACTCTCAAAGTGTAAAAGTTTTGATATTTATATCAAACACTTTTATTGAAATTTTCAATGTTTTTGGAAGGATTGTGATGAAATATCCAAAAGACTGACCATGTTCTTAAAATTATGAAGCTATAAGGCGGTTAGGCTTAGGTTTCAGACCTCCCATGATCCAGCCAGAACCAGAGGGATCTACCCAGGGATATCCACTAGTTAGTGTAGAAGTCCTTAGGTATGATAAAAGGAGAAAAAGTAAGAAAAGGGAATAATGCCGACTGAGATGGAGCTAACACTGGAACAAACCCAACAAGGTGTTGTCCATGAAGTCTTTGGTATGCCATTGAAGGGTTGAAGAATGAAAAAGAAAAGTTATGATAAAGGGTGAAAAAAAGAAGCCCACCAACAAGTTATTCAAAACCGGAGTCAATTCATATGCTGTCAGAACACTCAGTGTTGTCTGAAATTGAAGACAGTCCTGGACCCAGTTGACGCTATGCACAAACGCCCTCCCATCTACTCATAGATCAGAAACTGTGTTTCAAAACTCACGGAGATACAAGTCATTTTCTGTTGACTATTCTCACTCCGAGTTAATTTGATATTAAAAAGGTGGCAGTCAGCTCCACCTCCGAATCACTATAAATCAAAGTTGCACTATTGAGTCTAGAGCCAAAAGAGATCATCCATAAATCTCATTAGGACACTCGCCAAATTCTTCTTGCTAATTCACACAATGTGATTCAAGACCATGTTCAAAAAAGTCCTTCGCATAATCCTTGGTGATTTTTCCAGAACATCAGATGAAATCATTCCACAATGAATATGTGAAATTCCTGCTTGATTCACATCAAACAAGCTCAGGGTAGTAACATGGCGATCATTTATGAATCAAACTTGTGACAACTGAAAGAAACGATGGTCGCTTCTATATAGAATCACTACTTGTTATCAGGAAGATGGATCAACCGTTTTGATAATGAATTTTTAAATGATAAACACTCTCGGATGTCACAAAAACAATTTGTAAGTGATACACGATTGATTTTCAAATTCAATTTTCTATAGCAATCGGTGAGATAGTAGACTCACTGGTTTGCACTCTTATCGTGCGTCTGCTTTGAGACTTTTCCGATAATGAAACAGCTGAGTAACAAGAAATCTAATACTTAGGAGTTTAGAAAGCTATCAATACTTCAGCTGGGAATCCTGTCAGAAGATTCTTCTCAAATTGAATCTACTGATCACATTCATCCTCACGGATTCGAAAGGTTACTCCAACCAACCTGGACGAATGACAAAGCCATCATTCTGTCCCCGCAGCTTTAATTGCTAACTGATTACTATGCAGGTGCTATGTAAAATGTGGTGGAATTCATTTTCCACTGGCTCACAAGATCCATAACCACATCTCATACCTCGACCAACAAACATAAAAGTCATCATGAAAGCTCAAGTCACAGTTTTAAAGACTTCCGCAACTTTTCCCCCCCTGATACCACACATTCCTGTCCTAGAAGTGCAAAGTGTTACAGTCAAGAATTTCATAAAGGATGCAACATAAAAGCTTTTCAAGATGGTATGAGCAGTCGTCCAGATGACACAAGTCCAAATATGTCAAGATTTTATAAGATGGCGTAGAGATTTGTTGCTAGGTTGATGACTCAAAAGGTTCAAGATCGACTATTCAACAATACAATTCAAGGAACAATGCACATCCAGAAGTCATGATCACTACAACATTTTCACACGAGAAATGACAAGAGTACGCGCAAAAGACTAAGAAAAAGCATAGTATAGCTAGGTTTAAAGTCTGTAAATTGGAGCGGAACCTCCCCCTTAGGGGAGATTGTTGGAAACACGAAAAGTTTTCGGTCATCAAAGATGTAACAAAGTCTAGCTCGAAGTTAGTAAATTGATTAGATTAAGTATTCTAGTCCGGCCCAGATGCCCATGGGATAGCCCAAACCAGCCCATGGCCGGCCATAGTAAGTATATATTCACCCTCTCCTAGACTTGGAGAGGTTGGTTGTCCATTGTTTGTTGTTCATTTGTTATTTCATTCCATACATGTCCTAATACCATATCATCCATACATCCCAAGGTTCCCTAAACAATCCATACCCACATCTCACTCATTTTTACTTGGTTGATTTCATAAATTACTAGTATTTCCTACATAGTTTTAATTTTGGACTATCTCTGCACCTTCCGACGTATTTTGGGATGAAATTTGCAAATTGTGCAAACCTTAAGGACGATTTAGCAGTTTACTTGAATTATATATTATAAAACTACTAATCAACCTACAAAAAGTGTATGTTTTTTTTAACGCATAAATATAAAATGATAATAAATATTTAGCTTAAAAAAAGATATGCTATGAAAAACTCCCGTAAGAAGCATATAATAAAGAAACATCAAAGTTTGACAATAACATACCAAGTATATATGTGTGATAAAAATTACAAGTTGAAAAGATACATCCGTGGTGTTATACTAATAACCGTCTCATGTCCCTTGTCAATACTTCACAGATTTCATTCCTCTGTTAGTAAAATAAGGCACAATACATCCTTGAGGACGAACGGTGCAAATAGTTTGTCAATTAAGGGGAAAAATGTTGGTCACGTTAGGATGTGAGACGGACTTTTTGCAAACCACATGGATGTATTTTTGCCTCACTTTTTCCCCTTTAACTGACAAAATATTTGCATCGTTCGTCCTAAATGAATAATTTGAAGAGATTAGGGTTATGTTTAGACCTCAATGAAGATGTAGGAAGATGATACACAAATCAAACCCAAGTACTTATCCCTAAATACTTCCAAGAAAACCCTCATTTCTTATGAAAACCCTAATTTTCTTCTTGATATAAACCTTGAAAAATCGACACCTAAGCTTCCAAACCACCTTGATACACCTTAGATATTATACCTAAGAACACTTGTATGCTTAATACCTTGCTAAAAATAAAACTATGGAAACCCTAATTTGGATTTATGAGTCGTTGGTTATTATAAGAGGACAAGAGAGATTTTTGAGAGAGTTTACTTGCATGAAAGAGTTTATAATAATCCCTAGGACTTTCCTTATATAGTCACAAGTATTATACAAACCATGGATCAAGGAAGTGGTATTAGTACATGGTGTAAGGTGCTCTCCTCCTCCCTAAGAGGAGTGAGCCTTTTAGAGGGGGAAGAGGACACACTTGATGTGCCAATTTATGGAAAGTTGGAGTTGTAAGAGTACTTGGTGATTATAACTAGAATGGAAGTAATCTTAGTGGAGATTTATAATTTATTAAGTGTATGTATGTATGTAAACCGGCCATAAGGTTTCTAGGAGTGAAAAATGAGTTAATTTTGGACATTGGGTATAATAGTGGGTATTTGTTTGAGTATAGATAGGTATAGGTGCTTCCGTGTATGCCTAAATGCATTTTATTGCGAAACGTAGACGTTTTACGTAACCAATAAAAATAAAGCATTAAAAGTTATAAATTATCCTTGTAATAATTATATAACACTTGCTTGGCGTAAACTTTTACTTGTTTGGTGTCCGTTTACGTTGAATGTTGATTTTTAATTTACACGACTTAATTAAACGTTGAAAATAAAAGTGAATGCGCAAAAGTTTAAAATAAATAATTGGATATTTATTGACGCAAAATGACATGAAAATGTGGATTGTTACAGTAGAGATCTTTGACTCTAAAAAGGCTAAGATATTCTATGACGATGTTAAGAATTTCATTTGGCTCGACTGACAAACGATAAGTCTAACATCTATAATATACATTAGAGTTAAGTACATAGATCGTCCTTGTGGTTGTCCCAAAATTGCAGGTTTCATCCTAAAAGTTAGAAAATTACACTGATCGTCCATGTAGTAGTCATTTTGAGTTGACCGGAACCCATTTAGACCGTAACTCCCATCCAAAAATTTGTTAACATTTCTTCACTTCGAGGGTATAATCGGACAATCAAGTGTTGTTCATAATATCCACCTAACTCAACTTAAACTTAATCCTTTCACTATTTTAGTTTCAATTACTTCGTCCTCATTCTTCTCTCACACATGCACTCCCTCAGGTTTTTTTCTCATTGTCTGAATCATTGTGAAAGTTAAGGATGATTTGAATGACCCTAAAGATAGCTCAAAGACTGATAAAGCTGCACAAAATGGTAAGAACATTGGAATTCCGGCGTCGTGTTACTTATAATTGTGATGGAGTTTTTTAGATATGGTACAATTATTGTTAATATTAAGTGGTTATAATTACAGGTCGTACCCCTAAGTCACTAACATTGGAAATCCACCATGGCGGGTGGTTTACACCAACACCTAGTAGGTCTTACATTGGTGGACAGGTATCATCAGTTAATGTTGTTGACATTGATGAGTTTTGTTTACATGACCTTAAAGATATGGTAGTTAAACTTGGTTATGGTGTAGAAGACTTAATGTACTGCCATTTTTTGATACCAAGTTTTAGGCTTAGATTATGGTCTGCACAGTTTGAATGTTGATGCTGATGTGTTAGAGATGTCAAAGTATGTTAAGGACTATAAGATCATTTTTTGGTGTAATTGTAGACAAACAAGATGTAATTTTAGACATTAGTGTGTTTGATAGCAGTCTATGTTAATAGATTAATGTAAAGATAACATTGGAAAAGGTTAGCATCCAAAGTCATCCGGAGGGGGGGGGGGGGGGGGGGGGGTGGGGGGGGTGGGGGGGGGGGGGGGGGGGGGGTGGGGGAAAGTAATTTGGAACAGAATTGAGTAGAGAGCAGCCTGCTAGTTCTATGGCAAGACCAATTGTAGTAGACAGTGTTGTTTGTATTCCTTTTTATTGTCTTGACGAGTAACTAATTGGACAATGCAAACACTTAGGAGATAAGCACTTAGAAGCAGATGGTAGTTCATATAGGTACAAGTTCTACAGTTGATGATTTCTTATTTGGGAAGTTCAAAAAAGTAGAGGTGGAAAGTAGAAACTTGTTGGAATTCTGACTAAGCATCATACCCCCCACAAATCTCACTCACCCATCGCTCCCTCCTTCCCCCCCCTTGCCGAAACCTCATACCATCAACTTTCGACTCAACCACATACATTCTACTAATAATACAACACCCCCCACGCCACACACTAGAAACAACCCCTCTCGTCCTTTTCTACCCAGAAATACTTGTGCAACCTACCCGCCCCTTAGATAGAACCCCGCCCTAGAAACCTCTTTAATACTTCTCTATGTCGTATGATTTTTTACGCTCACCCTGACAACAATTAATTAACCAACTCCCATAAACCTAACAAATCATACCTCCTAAAACACAAGAGACCCCAACAATTGGGTGCAGTGGATACAGAATGTAGGTAAAACCTTTGTTCACTATATATTATGTTCTTAATCCGCTTTAGTGTATTAAACTATGAACAATGAAATATTATCCTAGATAAAGGTATAAACCAACCAAGCTAAAACGATCTACTAATGAATCTTTAGGTTTCCACAATTGGTATCAGAACGCAGGTGGCTCTCGATCTAGGAATCAACACGGTTTGTAGATGTCGTCAATTAAGAACAAAGACGGACTGATCTTCTTTTTGAAGTTATGTGCGATTTTGGTTGATTTTAGTGTTTTTGCACACTTAAAAGGGTTGTTAAAAAATAAAAACTAAAAAAATAAAAAGTGTACGAGGTTTGATTTTGGGTTGAAGAAAACTGAAGTTAAAAAAACGCCTAGATTCTGACCGGTTATGTTTATGATTATCATGTACAATTTAGTTACAAAAAGTGACACTAAAAGGATCGGCAGTATATCAGATCATGTGGATTATATTGAAACAACATGTTGGCAACGTCAAGAGAAGGTTGATGTTTCGGTTCTTAAAAGGAGCAGCAGCATCAAAAACGCAAGAAAAAGTAACAGCAGGTATGTGATGGTTAGTACTGCTACATATTGGTTAGTACTGCCAATAAAATTTTTGTACTGCTTGTTATTACGTTGAGCTGTGAGTCCCAAGAGAGGTTATTGTTGCTTGGCTCACGTTAATGCTACTTGTTGAGTTGATTACAACTGTTTGGACTCGAAGTTGTACTTGTACTGTTACAAGGTGTCATATGCAACAAGCAAAGGAAAGTTTATGCTGCTCGTATATTATTAATGTTGCCAAGTCTATTGTTAGTGCTGCCAAGGTTAATTAATACTGCTCGTTGATATTTACTACTGCCAAGAATATTATTAATGCCGCTTCTATGCGTTAATGCTGCTAATCTTGAAAGTTAATACTGCCAGCATTAAAAGTTAATACTGCCAGCATCAGAAGTTAATACTGCCAGTAGTAATTTCAAGTGTTAATACTGCTTGGGTTTTTCTGAACACTTAATGCTGCTGCTTGATTTTTAGTACTGCTAGGTTTAAAAAGCAGTTACTACTATTCTTATTGGTCGTGGTTTATTAAGTTTGTACTGCTAGCATTAAGAGCAGTTAGTTAGTACTGCTTGGAGCTTAATGGAATTAATACTGCTAGCATTGTTCGATATTGGATACCACACACAGATTGATTTTGGTTTAAATGTTTAATGGCTCGTTTTTGGAATTATTGTTTAATTGGTTACGAAGAGGATTACTTATCATTTATATAAGATGAAAGTGGATATTCACGGGTTAGTGTCTTATTATATCTTTTTGGTCTCGGAGATAACTTGTTGGTTTATATCCGGTATATGATGAAGACTATGATAAAACTATAGTTTTTTACCTGAATGTAAGGAGATACATTGTAGTATCTCCATGGTAAATTACTATCAACGTGGTCAGGACACAAGTATATGCAGCGATTTATCAAGAGATCGAGGTCCTACTATAAAACGAAGAAGAAGATTTATGAGTTCTTATCATATAATAGTGCCAGACATACAGACACAAGTTTTTGGGTTATTTCTACTTCAGCATCAATAACGTTATACTTAGTTTTCTTCATCAGTGATCATTACAAAAAGCCTACAGAATTGAAGAATACAAGATGTTAATATACTTTCAGGGAAGCTTATTGTTCACATATTTAACCATCTACATGCATCACTTGAGGGGAAGTGTTCACAGGTTGCTTATCTACACAAGACCCCTATTGGATGATTACAAAAAGGGGAAGAAGATTCATGATTTTGCATCTTATTATTACGGTGGCATATTCAAGGAGATCTTAAGACAATGGGAAACATGTTCTTTCATGAAGATTGTATGTTTAATATCAAATAGTGGAAGATTGTTGGGAATACAGATTTGATGATTACAAAATCTATATGACAACAATGAAGGAAAAGAAGAAACAACAATGAACTTTTAGATGACATATTAGGCGTAGCATACTAGTAAGACTATGTTATATTGTTAAACCCTAGCCCTCTCTAGTTTATAAAGAGAGGCAGGGGAGTCTGGTTTAGGGATCCATCCAGAAAAGTGTGTGTACACAAAGTGTAAAAGATGTAGACGTCTAGTGTAGAGATGGTGTAGCCTCAAGGTAATCAAGGTTTTCCTTGATCCCTGTTACAGTTCATTGATGTAACCGTATTATCTTGATCAAATAATATTGGGGCTGTGGAGAATGTTTGGTAAAACCTTGTTTAATATTTTTGTTCTTATTCCGCTTTGTTTTTATAACTTATGAACATTGATATTATCCTAGATAAAGATATAAACAACCTGAGCTTAAACGATCTAAGGAATCTTTAGGTTTCCACAGATACTTAATTAAAAGAAGAAGAAAGTGACACAGAAGGAAATGATACAAGTGGTAGTGATTCAGAGGATTTGGATTATGATCCAAAGCAAGATGATGTGTTGATGAATGATAGAGCATATAGTTGAAGAAGTTCATGTGAATATGAATAATTTTCAGTTTCACTACAGACCCTAAACATGATACAAGTATAGATTTTGTTGATGTTCAAGAAGATGACCTAGATGTCATTGATTATGACTCATTTGGCAGTGACTTAGATGGTGGAATTGATTCTGAAAGGAGAATTCAACTTAGAGGAATTTAAGAAGAAAAAGGCAACGCAAAAATAAGTTTCCCAATAAGTATTAATTCTACTTGGCAGCAATTTGTCTAGTAAGGAAATTGATAAAGGAACGAGTTAAGAAACATTCAATTGAGACTAGAAGACAGCTAATACTGGTAAAAAATGATAATGAAAGGGTGAGAGTTAGATGTGAAGGCACAATTCCAACATTGGTCCCTTATGTTGCTATTGATACTAATACGGACAAAAATGTATTTTCTTAAACAAAATGTGGTCCAGCCATTAGAGAGAACAACAATAGTGGCAAGCAGAATATTTTGGGTAAAGACAAAACAGTTAAGGGGAAGGATAAAAAAGGATAAAAAAGGTCATTACACCAAAGAAAGAAGACAAATACTCATTCCCTTGGACAATGCTTGTTACATACATTAAAGAATGCATATAGGAAGTAAGAACATTAATTGAAGATCACACCTGCATATAATCAAGAGCAATTAAAGCTTGTACATCTAGGTTTCTTGCAGATCATGTTATTAAATCACTTGCTACTAATCCTAATATTACTATGAGAGCAGTTCAAGATCAAATGCAAAAACAATTTGATGTGGGGGTCTCAAAGAAGAAAGCTTTTCAGGGAAAAGAGAATTGAATCTGATATTATGACATGCAGTTATAGAGAGCAGTATTCTCTGCTTAGAGAATATGCCCAAGAATTTATCAATCAAAATCCAAGCATAACTATCAGGATTGATGTACAACAAGAACCAAAATCCAAAGTCTTTACAATAATTTTTAGAAGGGTGTATTGTGTTTGGGAGCTCTCAAACAAGGTTTTAGAGCTTGTGGGAGAGAAATCTTAGGATTAGATGGATGCTTCATGTCAGTCCTTGCCAGGTCAAATACTAACAGCAGGTGGGGTTGATGCAAACAATAAGATTTATCCAATAGCATATGTTATAGTTGAAGCAGAAAGCAAGGCATCTTGGTGTTGGTTTTTTGAACTTACTTGGAGAGGATCTTGGTATAGAAGCCAACTTCAACTACACTTTCATTTCTGATAGGCAAAAGGTACACATTTTATTGTATAATTTGCCATTTGTTTTATGTAAACTTAGAAAAGGTACAGTTTTAATCCCATCCTTAACCTTAACTGTCCACAAGGACTTATACAAGCCATTGCAAGTTTGTTTCTAAGTGGTTGAAACACAGGTTCTAGTGTTAAGCATATTCATGGAATATGAGTCACAGTTTAAAGGAGGTGTGTACAAGGAGATGCTCTAGAATGCAGCCAAAGCCACTTCTGAAGGTGAATTCAAGAAAAAGATGGGTGAGCTCAAGTCATTCAACTTTGATGCTTATGATTGGTTGATAAAGATTCCATTAGAACAATGGAGCAGAGCTCATTTTTCAGGTAATTAAGTAACTCACAATGGACAAAACCATATTAATAATCGGTCATATGCTGATATAGTGTGTCATTTGTTTAACAGGAAAATCCAAATGTGATCTACTAATAAACAACATATGTGAGGTGTTCAATAGGCATTAGTGATGGCATAGAGACAACCCATCAGTTACATGTTTGTAATATATGACCAGAGAGTACTTGATGAAGAGGATTGTGGTAGTTCAGAAAGTAATAGCTAAAACTATTGGACCACTTACTCCTATGACAAAAATATTTGATGGTATCATAAAAAGGCTACTGAGTACAATGTTCAATGAAATGGAGGTTTTTTATATCAAGTAACTGGGTCTTATAAGGATCAGTATGTTGTTAACATGGATAGAAAGGTGTGTTCTTATAGGAAGTAGGAGCTGACTAGAATACCATGTAAACATGTTGTAGCTGCAATATACAACATGTCTAAGAATTCAGTGGGAGTTGGTATACCTGAACAATGGGTTCATGCTGCTTACATACTTGAAACATAGGCACATGTATACTTATTCAAGGTCTACCCACGTAATGGAAGGGATATGTGGCCAGTAGTTGAGTCTAGAACAGTCATAATACCACCTTTGTACAAACCCCCAATTGGCAGGCCACCAAAGAAGAGGAAGAAGTCAAATGATGAGATTGCAAGTCAAAGTGCTTCATCATCAAGCTTTCTAGGAAGGGCAAGTCATTTATTTGTAAATTTAACATGTAGGTCATAACAGGGAAAGGCTGCAGGTTCAAGGTGGTGGTATCTAGCCAAGCTAGTGCAAGAAGGTCTCCTTGTCACTCTGCTGTATCAAGCAGGTCTCTAGTCCAAGTTGCTGTTCAAGAAATGTATATGGACAAGCTGCTGGTTGCAAGGAAGACCTCAAGTCAACCTAGTGCAGCACAAAGCACAACAAAACAAGGACCAATGCAAGGTTTTTCATGGACCAATACAGGTCACAAAGAAAAGACCAAGAAAACTTGTGGATCTTTAATCAATATAATTTCCTGATTTACTTTGATGAAATTAGGATTATAACCTAGTTTGCTGACTCTGTGTTTGGTTATGAGAAGTATTCTTTTTTGGTTGACTCTATTTTTGGTTACAAGTATTAAATTTATTGTTTTAGACCATAATAAAAGTCAACTGTTGTTAAAGGTTTGTGGTTGCAATAGTTTACTGACATTTTGACATGAAACTCAAACTGGTGTCTGAACAAACCATTGAACAAACCAAATGCTAAACAATACAAACAATGTATATAATAAAGACCAATTTCCATTACTAATGTACCAAAACCATTGGTTCTTACATAACCAACATCAGACAACAACAAACAAGATCATCTAAGATCATAGACATAAACCTACATCATCATACTACAACTTCCATCAAAGTACACCAACACGAACCACTAAAACAGATAGACCTAAATTAAAAGTTAGGAAAAGAGCATAAGAGCAAATGCCCCAAAATCAAATACTTCTTCAAGTTCCTGTTTGCTTGCACAAGCACCATCATGTCAGCTTCCATCCTATTCCTCGCCCTCAACAAACCTGGTATTATCAACATAGCTCTTTAACACATGGGAGGATCCAACCAGTTGAAATAAATACAATGTTGGCCTTTAATCTTTGGGCAACCAAGGAACCTGCGACATGAATTAGCATTAGTCTAGGATGTTCGGGTGACTGCACGAAGCCCACAAAAACATAAGGCCATTGATCTTAAGGGTTAGGGTTCTTGGGAGTAGTTTTGGATTCGGTGAAGTGGGAATTGGCCGATATATTAAGGGAGTTATAAGGCGTGGGATTTGGTGGGAAATGGTACGTGAGAGTTACAGGGTAACATTGTTAGTCCTTGAGGTGGCTATTAATGTGATCTGCCTATTATACCCTCGACGAAAGAAAAAGATAACGAGATTTTAGATGAAGTTACGGTCAAAGAACCGGTCAACTCAAAATGGACAACTACAGGGACGATCAGTGTAATTTCGGGACTTTTAGGACGAAACATGCATTTTCGAGACAACCACAAGGACGATCTATGTACTTAACTCTCAGATTTATTGTTGTTTCTTTGGCAGGCGCAAATGGGAACAAGCCAGACAACCAAAAGACTCTTTAGAAATTGTGATATTTCGGTTGGTAATAATGTGAAGTGATTCT
>BQNB010062311.1:0-26610 GCA_026074375.1 Tanacetum coccineum | reverse complement strand
TGCTTCTCGACATTGGCTGATTCATCAGTTTGATGTCAAAAATGCTTTTTTACATGGTGATTTGTCTGAGATGGTTTATATGCATCAGCCTCCAGGGTTTTGGGATTCTGCACATCCTGATTATGTGTGCTTGCTTCAGCGCTCTCTTTATGGGCTCAAGCAAGCCCCTCGAGCTTGGTTTTAGCGGTTTGCATCTTATATTACACGGGTGGGTTTTCATCACAGTCGTTGTGACACATCTTTATTCATATACAGACTGGGGATGGACACTGCTTACTTGCTATTATATGTTGATGGTATTGTGCTTACTGCCTCTTCTTTAGATTTGTTACAGAGGATTATTAGTTCTTTACATCACGAGTTTGCTATGACCGATTTGGGTCCACTGAATTATTTTCTGGGTATTTTTGTCACACTTAATTCTTTCGGTTTATTTTTATCTCAGGCGAAGTATGCTGGTGAGATCTTGGAGAAAGCTCATATGGGTAATTGTAATCCTAGTCGGACTCCTGTTGATACTGAGTCTAAACTAGGTGTTGATGGTGACCCAGTATCTGATCCGACATTATATCAGAGTCTTACAGGTTCTCTATAGTATCTTACCTTTACAGGTTCTCTACAGCAAAAAAGTGGTACACTTGAAGATAAGATATAATAAGATACAGTAACAAACTAGAGGAAAAGGTGGATCTTATCACTCAAGGGACGACAACAAACTAATGAATATTATATTAATTTCTAACTAAATGAAATTATTTTGGCGGGCGAAGAAACCATATACGTGCTTATAAATACAATCTCTTACATTTTACAAAACATTCAAGAAAACTATTTAAACAACCAAAACGGTGGGGTATACATCATATGCTTTATATTTCATCAATTATATTGCAAAGTATTACGGTATTTTTAATAGTTCATGTCTTGCATTTACACAGATGAACAAATCAAACAATGCGTTCATTATCTAGGCAACAAAAGACGTGTTAACTGACATTACGAAAAGGATATTCAATGAAAAATCAAGGTAAAATTCATGTCTACACTTTTTCAGTTTTATACTTTAACATCTTACGCCAATTTCTACTACTTTTATAAAGACCAAACATTTTATTCTACCTTCGCATAGCAAGCTAAGAACAATGTCGATATTGATACCCATGAGGTAATATTCATTTCTATAATTTTTTTTAGTTTCGCTATTAAACAAAATCATATTCATATTTGAAGGCCTAACGTTGTTTCCCATCTTTAAACAACAGCATGACAGACCACAACGTGAAAGTGAATATCAATTCCATGCTTGATGAGTTGATTGCCCATCTAAGAAAGGAAAAAAGGAGGCAAACTCGACAACATGAAAAAATAATATGTATTACTGTACTTAAATCCAAAACCAATATAAAATAATATGTATTTTATGAGCCGTTCAAAAAAATGTATCTTATGATTTTTTTAATTTTAATTTTTTATTTATATGCAGGAAATAGAATTGGATGATGTTTTGTCAATGACTCATATGGAGAGGAAGAAAAGAAACCAAGATTATTTAATGCGATGGTGATTGGAATTGACATTTTTAATTGTTGAAATTCATAAAAGGTTTTATGAATATTATATTAATTTCTAACTAAATGAAATAATTTTGGCGGGCGAAGAAACCATGTACGTGCTTATAAATACAATCTTTTACATTTCACAAAACATTCAAAAAAACTATTTAAACAACCAAAACGGTGGGGTATACGTCATATGCTTTATATTTCATCAATGATATTGCAAAGTATTACGGTATTTTTAACAGTTCATGTCTTGCATTTACACAGATGAACAAATCAAACAATGCGTTCATTATCTAGGCAACAAAAAACGTGTTAACTGACATTACGAAAAGGATATTCAATGAAGAAATCAAGGTAAAATTCATGTCTACACTTTTTCAGTTTTATACTTTAACATCTTACGCCAATTTCTACTACTTTTATAAAGACCAAACATTTTATTCTTCCTTCGCATAGCAAGCTGGGAACAATGTCGATATTGATACCCATGAGGTAATATTCATTTCTACATTTTTTTTCAGTTTCGCTATTCAACAAAATCATATTCATATTTGAAGGCCTAACGTTGTTTCCCATCTTTAAACAACAGCATGACAGACCACAACGTGAAAGTGAATATCAATTCCATGCTTGATGAGTTGATTGCCCATCTAAGAAAGGAAAAAAGGAGGCAAACTCGACAACATGAAAAAATAATATGTATTACTGTACTTAAATCCAAAACCAATATAAAATAATATGTATTTTATGAGCCGTTCAAAAAAATGTATCTTATGATTTTTTTTTAATTTTAATTTTTTATTTATATGCAGGAAATAGAATTGGATGATGTTTTGTCAATGGCTCATATGTAGAGGAAGAAAAGAAACCAAGATTATTTAATGCGATGGTGATTGGAATTGACCTTTTTAATGGTTGAAATTCATAAAAGGTTTTATGTGCTTCTACAATATTGAGCATAAACGCTTTTAGTAATTAGTTGTGCGTAATCTTTTAAATTCATCATAAGATGTTTGTTTTCATAAAGTTATTTGCATTTTCAATTTAAATCACTCTAGCTACACTTAATGGGTTTCATTGTTTCAAACATTTTATTTTAGTACTTTGATAGTATTATTTAGATTTATACTTTCTTTAAACAACTAGAACCATCTCCACTTTCAAATCGTTAGTTTTTTGTTGTGTCGATGTATGGTTTTTTTTAGCTATTTGTTAATAAAGTAAATAAAGTTACATGCTTTGTAAATTATTGAATCGATAAACCCGGGCAACGCACGGGTATTGTACTAGTTCCTGTTAGTGATAAAGTGACTGCTAAGAGTGCTAAGAATGTTGAGGTAGATGAGCCTTTGGTTGGAGTTAACAACTATCAAAAGTTGGTTGGTAAATTAATTTACCTAACTCTAACCAGGCCTGATATTTCACATTCTGTACATTGTCTTAGTCAAGTTATGCATGCTCCAACTAAGAAGAGTTTAAAATCAGCTTTTAAAGTACTGAGGTACTTAAAAAGGTCACCTGATCTAGGTCTTACTTTCAGACCTGGAGAAAGCTTAGGCTTTGTTTGTTTTTTCCAAATCACCTCTTCTAACCTCTTTTCACCATTTATGTCTGCAGTCTCTCAAACGTTTTTTGTTTGTTTTTTTGCAAAGATAAGTGGTAAAAATCACTTCTAACCTCTTCAAAAATTCAGACAAAATATGTCACTTCTTACCTCTTTTTCTCACTTCTTTCTACAATAATTAAATAATTCATACTTTTTCTGGGTTTATACGTTTTCAACCGTCTTTATTCTTTTTTGTACGTTTTTTTACGTTTCCATCCATTTTAATCCGTTTTCTATGATTTCTACGTTTTCTCCGTTTTTCTACGATATATAATATTTTTTTACGTTTTCACCAGTTATTTTACGTTTTGTCAGTTTTTTTACGTTTTCGTCAGTTTTTTTACGTTTTCGTCAGTATTTTTACGTTTTCGTCAGTTATTTTACGTTTTCGTCTGGTTTTTTACGTTTTCCTCCGTTATTTTACTTTTTCGTCTGTTTTTTAACGTTATTGCCTATTTTTACGTCTTCGTCCGTTTTTTAATCTTTTCGTACGTTTTTTCTACGTTTTCGCCCTTCTTTTTACGTTTGCGTCCTTCTTTTTACATTTGCGTCCATCTTTTTACGTTTTCCTCCATTTTATTACGTTTTCGCACATTTTTTAGGTTTTACTGAGTTTTTTCAAGTTTTCATCCGTAAAAGTACGACAACGTAAAAAAACAGACAAAAACGTAAAAAAAAGGACGAAAACGTAAAATAACTGACGAAAACGTAAAAAAACAGACGACAACTTAAAAAAACTGACCAAAATGTAAAAAACTAACGGAAACGTAAAAAACTGACGCAAACGGAAAAAACTGACGAAAACGTAAAAAAACAGACGCAAATATTAAAAAACTGACGAAAACATAAAAAAACTAAAGAAAACGTAAAAAAACTGACAAAAAAGTAAAATAACTGATGAAAACGTAAAAAACTGTCAAAAATGTATAAAATTAACTAGAACGTAAAAAACAGACGAAAATGTAAAATAACTGACGAAAACGTAACAAACAGACGAAAAAGTAAAAAAACTGACGCAAACATAAAAAAACTGACGCAATTGTAAAAAAAATGACGTAAACGTAAAAACACTAAAGGAAACGTAAAATAAAATTGACAAAAACGTAAAATAAATGAAAACGTAAAAAAACAGACGAAAACGTAAAAAACTGATGAAAACGTAAGAATACTGACGAAAACGTATAAAACGGATGAAAACGTAAAATAACTGACAGACGAAAACATAAAAAACACTAGTAAAAAGATAAAGAAACAAAAATGAAAGAAGTACTTCTAGAGAAAAAAAAACAAATGGCCTTCTTCTTTGCAGATAAAGAGCTTAGATGCACATCTTCTTCTGCAGACATGATTTGCAGATGAAGAGGTAAAACATCTGAAAAAACAAATGAAACCTTAGACTTGAATGTTTTTGTTGATTCTGATTGGGCCAAATGCAAGGTTACTTGCTAGATCTTAAGCTGAGGCTGAGTTTAGAGCAATGTGTAGTGTTACTTGTGAGGTTAGGTGGATTCTGAAAGTTTTAAGGGAAATGAAAGTGGATTGCATTGTGATAATAAAGATTGCAGCAAATCTAGTGTTCCATGAAAAGAACAAAGCATTTTGAGTTGGACTTTTATTTTCTTAGAGAGAAAATACAAGACGGCATTGTTAAGACTGCTAAAGTTAAATCAGTAGACAACATTGTTGATGTGTTTACAAAAGGTTTGTCTGTAAAAGAACCTAATTTGTTTTGTGATAAGCTTGGGTTGTTTGACTTATACAAGAATTAGATTATGGGGGAGTGTTTGAAATAATGGTTTGTAAGCTAATTCTTGCATGTGAAACTTGTCAGATTCTACAAGGGCTAAAATGTAATATTTCTCTTTTATTAAATAATTGATATATAACTGTTGGTAGAGTTTGGCATGTTTTGTGTTCTTCAGGGGCTGTTCTTGACAAGTGTTGAAAGTTGAGAGCTGGAGCTATTTAAGGACTTCATTTGCACATAGTTTCTTTAGTTTTTTAGGGTTTACTGTGTAATCGTTTACAAATGCTTTTTTTGTTATAAACATTTGAAGTGATTGCTTGATGCAGTAATGAAAATAAAGGGGAGGTTGGTTGTATGAAATCTAATTGTTGTGATTTCTAATCTAAAACTGGTTTGATTCTATAATTTTCTACAGCTAGTTAGTAAAATTGAATACACCAAAAGCTTTCTTTCATATAGTGCGCGCTAATTCAGCATTGCACATTTTGCAAATCTAGGTTGGAAGATGCAGGGAGATGGTAACAGAGGAGCAACCCGACGCAATGTTAATGTTAGAGTTAAGATCAATGTAGACCCAACATTTGTCATAGACCCAATGAACCAATCCTAGCCACTCATTTTTTCATCAAAAATAAAAAAACTCACTTTCCACCTCTTTTTTAAAAATAAAATATCTTACAAACGGTAAATCGTCACACGACAAAAAATACACCATCGCGACGAGTATTTTTTTATCTTTCAGTAGACGGGTGACACGATATACTTTCAAGGAATTTTTTTTCGATTTTTTTTTTCAGTCACGAATTGCGAAAATCATATATGATTCGTATAACGAATCATATATGATTCGTATAACGGATCATATATGATTTCATAAAATCATATATGATTTTCGCAATTCGTGACTGAAAAAAAAATCGAAAAAAAGTTTCTCGAAAGTATATCGTGTCACCCGTCTACTGAAAGATAAAAAAATACTCGTCGCGATGGTGTATTTTTTGTCGTGTGACGATTTACCGTTTGTAAGATATTTTATTTTTAAAAAAGAGGTGGAAAGTGGGTTTTTTTATTTTTGATGAAAAAATAAGTGGCTATGATTGGTTCATTGGGTCTGTGACAAATGTTGGATCTATATTGAACTTTTGGCGTTAATGTTATTGGAATACTTCTTGATGGGATATGGAATTTACAGACCATGTGAGTTGAATATTAGTCCTAGAAGCCCGTTGAGCCCAATTATGATTTCTCACCTGAGCTTTTTAACCCAGAAAGCATGGGTTTGAAGTTAAAGCCAATAAAAACTCGAATTCATTTGTTATGAATTTGCTATGAAGGGACCAAAAAAGTAAGTATTAGAAGTTACCACTCGCTATTTTTGGTGAACAAAATTAATAGAGGTATGTAGATATGCAGAAATCTGAATTCAAATTTTCGGTACATACGTGAGATTGTTCCTAGTATGTTTAAAAAAATGCAAATGCCTCAACGAGTTGGTATGGTGCTCCTATTTGTAAAGTATTGTGTAGATTTCGTGTTTGAGAATAAATCGTATTGAAGATGTGTGTGTCATATGCCTTAATTGAGAAATTTTTGCAGTCTTTTGAATCAAGAAGGATGTGTTGGATTATGACCATATATGAATTAATATATGTCCGGAAATATTTTCGAACCTAAGGGGATGCACACGTTTATATGTAGAACGACTAGAAAATATATTAAGGTAATATATTAAGTGAATAACAAACGATCGTTAAAAGTTAGCGAGTATTAAATAATTAGTTACGCGTTTAATGGTTGAACATGAGGGACTAATTATTAATAAACCAAAGACAAAAGGGTTCGGTTGCCTTTTCCTTTTTTCCCTAGCCGGTTGTAACTAGAATCCTAATAGGATTAGGAGATTTATTTGAGGGCTATAAATATGGTTGGATTTTCATTATTTAAATATACCATATACAAAATCAAACCTAAAAAATAAATCGTCCTTGTGTTACTCCGATTTTTACAAAAACCAAAGGGAATTTGGTTTCTTCTTCTAGTCTCACGCACAAACCAATTAAGGGGTTTTTGGTTTTAGTATTTGGTGACTACAAGGAGGTATCTTGCTTTTATTCGTAAGTTGATAGATTCAAGAGACGAAGAAGATCGTTTGTTATACACTACTAGTACTAGCATACCTCGTCGTTTGCTAAGAACGTATAGTGTGTGGAAGCTTAGAGGAATCATAATTTGATTCTTGTGGTTACGCGTGGTATTATACACACGCGTATATAGAAGACGGTGTTTACGGTTACCTTTAAACGGTGTATCGTTTCGTGCTAAAAGGTACATGTTTTCTATCTTGTTAATTATTGTATTCTACACGTGATCATTTATTCCGCTGCGTACTCGTGATAATTAATATGGTTAATTAGATTATAAAACCCAACAGTGGCATCACGAGCCATCGTGTAGAATCTTTAATTACAAGAAATTAAATTGGACAAATTAGGGTTTCGTGATTAATTTTTAAATGCCCCGGTGGGCGTTTTTGTTAAAAAGATTTGATCTTGACGGTTAATAAAAATTAATTAGACGAAATCTAGGTTGTATGCAATTTTATAAAACTTGATGTATTAATTGTTAATGGTTTTAAGTTTTGTTAATTGTTAATGGAGATCCATGATAAAATCATGCAAATTTATCATGGATTGATATTAGATATTAAATCTTGTTAATTTGTTAAATGGATTTGGTTTAAATATGATTAAAATACGCATAATTTTAATAATTTTCTTAACTGGTAAGATCCATGATTCAAGAATTCAGGAAGACCCTTATTTTTGAATGAATGGGGCCTAAAATAGTTAAAAAGTTTTATGTGCTATGTGGTATTTATTTATATAAGGCTTACGCAATCGATTGATTCGATGTATGTGGCCGGAGTTTATAGGACGAAGGAGCCTTATATGAATAAATGCATGTTTTATTATTAGATAATTAGGATCATATTTAATGTTTGCATGCCTTAATTGTTAAATGTGTTAAATAATGTTTATTTAGTTTATTGATGTTTATTAGTTTTATTTTAAGTTCTTGACTTGTGAGAAAATAAAAGGGTTTTCTAAAAAGAAAATAAAAATAAACATGACTAATGATTATCGAAATAAGATTTATTATGAACTATCTATTGCAAAAAGTCAAAAGTGGATTCGGCTTACATCCGATATAAAATCTTCCATGACTAGACTAGCAATATATAAGTATGTAATGTATTCTTACATTAAAGTTGTTTAATTTATCAATGACGTAATTTCAAAAGTACTATATAGGTTTGCAAGGATTAAGTCCAGGGAGACTCACAAGACTTCGTCTTGAAGAATACCATTACCCTATAATACCTGACTACGTTGTAGTTTCCTTACCTTGCATACTATGTAGGAAGTCGCGAATGGTCTAGGGTTTGAATGATTTTTAATCATTCTTTAATCTTTTCCCGCGATAAAAGACAAATCTTTATATTTAAAGATACGTTGAATCGTCAATTTTAAGGTCTCACCTTTTATGTATAAGATACGATGATAATAGGTGATACCGTAATAATAACTAAATTGAGTAATAGTTTTTATTAAAATCAATGATACGAAGATGTATGCATGCTTCTTCGTACATATTTGACACGTCAAATAAAATACCCTTTTTCAACTAAGTTTTTGCCATCCAATTTATAAAGACACTTGTAGACTGCTCTTTACCTATGCGTGAGACGCATGTAGATTTGCAATCACAAGGTAATTATACGCTTTTCCGTGAGACGGTGAGTGTTACATAATTACTGTTTTAAAATTGGACGACTTAGCGTTGTTGTGGTTAGACCTGTTAACACGTGGCATAGATGGGATGAAACATGCTTACTAGATATTATTGTAATAAAGTAAGTCCCATATGGTTTAGGAATTGCAAAAGTTGTGAATTATCAATCGTTGATTACCTTTTGAATACACCATCACTAGCAGATCAACTGATGTGGTGGGGGTATGTCAAGTTGGGTCCTAACCTTAGGAAATTAATTGTTTATTTTATTAAACATGGGTAAGTAATTTTTCTTCAATGGGGGGGGGGGGGGGGGGAGGGGGAGTATTATCGAAAATAACAATTCTTGAACATTTTAATGTTTTGAATGGCACTACCTGTTCAAAACATAATCCGATTTCGCTTTTAGGTCCGATGTTTACAAAAGAAAAACTTTCTGGCAATAACTTCAATGACTGTTTGCTCGCTTAAGTTAGTCTTGAGAGTCGAAAGAAAATCATGTCATTGAACCAGCCATTACCTCCTGCCCCTGAGGCTGGTGCTGAACCTATCATTGTGGGCATAGTGATGCTCTATATGATCTCATGACGAGATTGCTTGTCTTATGCTGGGAGTATGACGCCTGAACTACAAGACATTTAAATTGCACTATCCGTATGACGTGTTTTAGGACTTAATCTATGTTTGAGAAACAACTTGGAGTGAAGAAGTTTGAACTTAATCTAATCTTTCCAGCTTACAAACAATAGGAGGGAAATCAGTTGGCTGACTATGTCCTTAAGATGAAAGGAATATGATGAGCACTAGAACGTACTTGGTTATATACTACACAGGATATCTCAGAGGCATTAATCTTAATGACCTTACTAAAGATTTGTGGATTGAAGAAATTACAATATCATAACACTGGGAAGACAATTTGGTGAAATTCATGCTATCTTATTGAGTAATGAAGAAGGTTTTTACTAAAGAAGCTGAAACACCACAAGTAATGATGATTAAAAGTGGTAAAATCCAGAAGGCCAATAAAAAAATTGCTTAATGCAAAAGGCAAGAATAAGGTTAATGGCAAGGGAAAGGATAAGAAGGTTTATATCCCTAAGCCTAACAACCCTAAGTCTACTGCTATGGAGCGCCCAGCTAAGGATGATGCCTGCCACCACTGTAAGGAGGTAGGACATTGGAAAAGGAACTGTCCCTGTTAATCTTGTTAGTGCAAAGAAAAGGAGCTGTTGGCTCTGCCTTTCTTCGGGTATCTTCACAATAGAATTATTTTCTTTTCCTAATAATAACTCCTTGGTGTATGACATTGGTTGTGGTACTAACATATGTAGTACAAAACAGGGATTTAGGATCGATAGGAAGCTGAAACAAGGAGCTCTTTACTTGTACTGGGCAATGTAGTTCGTGCCAGTAGAAGCAATTGGAAGTTTTTGACTAGTTTTACTAATGGCCTTAGTGATTTGTTTAGACAATTGTCAGTATGCACCTACCTTATAACTAAGGTGTAGTTTCATTTCTCGTTTGTTGACAATGGATTTGTTTAATGTTTTACGGATTGTGGAATTTCAGTTTCAAAGAATGTGATTCTTTATTTTAATGATGTCCTCGTAATTGGTATTTTTTATGAAATTAGATATGCATATCTTATACCAAATGGTTAATTCTATTATAATGTTAGCAATAAAAGAGTCAAGCGTAACTGGCCTCTACTTATCTATGGCACTGTCGTCTGCTCATCATAAACAGAACGGATTAAAACAGCTGCAACAAGACGGGCTGTTAAAGTCAACGGATGATTGAATCTTTGAATACATGCTAATCTGTTTATCTAGGCAAGATGACTAAGAAACCTTTCCCTCATAGTAACGAAAGGGCAAACGGGATCTTCTTGGAATAATACATACTGATGTATGTGGTCCACTTAGACATGTGTCAAGACAAGGTGCTAGCTACTTCATTACATTCACAGATGATTATAGTCGTTATGGTTATGTTTATCTTCTTAAACATAAACATGAAGTCTTTGAAACATTCAAAGTGTTTAAAAATGAAGTTGAAAATCAACTCGGGAAGACCATTAAGGCAATACGATCAGATCGTGGTGGCGAATACATTAGCCAAGAGTTTAAAGATTATCTAAAAGCTAACGGAATTGTTCAACAGCTTACTCCTCCATACACACCACAACATAATGGAGTGTCTGAGAGGAGAAACCGCACTTTGTTAGATATGGTGCGATCTATGATGAATCTTACAACTCTGCCTTTATCCTTTTGGGATTATGCTCTAGAGTCTGCAACACGCATTCTCAATATGGTTCCAACAAAGAAGGTTGACAAAACACCATATGAATTGTGGTATGGAAAAGTTCCAAACTTGTCTTACTTAAAGGTCTGGGGATGTGAGGCTCTTGTGAAGAGAGATACGCCTGACAAACTCGAACAAAGATCTGTTAAGTGTATCTTCATAGGATACCCAAAGGAAACGATGGGTTACTATTTCTACTTCCCACCTGAAAATAAAATTGTTGTTGCAAGGTATGCTGAATTCTTTGAGAAACGTCTCATAAGTCAAGAAATCAGTGGGAGGGCGGTAGATCTTGAAGAAATTCAAGAAGAAGAAGATACAACACCTTCTGAAATCACTAGCAACATTCCTCAAGAGGTGGAGGGTTTTGAACCACCACAAGAGGAAGTGATTCCAATTCGTAGGTCCGAAAGGACACATCGAGTTCCAAACCGCTTATGTCTAAATGTAGAGGTGGAGGAGCATAGTCTAGGGGATCTTAATGAACCAACTAGCTATAAAGCCGCAATGTTAGATTCAGAATCTAATAAGTGGATTGATGCTATGAATGCGGAAATACAATCCATGATGGACAATATGGCATGGGTCCTGTCGTCTTCCTCCTGGTTGTAAGACCGTTGGGAGCATGTGGCTTTTTAAGAAAAAGACTGACATGGATGGTATTGTACACGTCTATAAAGCTCGTCTTGTAGCAAAGGGTTACACTCAACTCTACGGGGTTGATTATGAAGAAACGTTCTCACCTGTCGCTGACATTAGAGCTATTAGAATTCTCATATCTATAGCACATACCTATATTATGCGATATGTCAAATGGATGTTTAAAACCAGCCTTCTATAAATTACCTTAATGAAGACATCTATATGGTGCAACCTGACGGTTTTGTTAATCCTAATCATCCCAGAAAAGTATGCAAGCTTCAAAGATCCATTTATGGACTTAAAAAGCGTCAAGAAGCTGGAATAAAAGATTTGATGAAGAAATCAAAAGGTTTGGATTTACTCAAAATCTTAATGAGCCATGTGTATATCAAAAGGCTAGTGGGAGTAATGTTACATTCCTCATCTTGGTATGTTGATGACATAATCATCATGGGAATCACATTCCAAGTTACAAAAGTGTAAGGATTATCTTGGAACGTGTTTTCGCCATGAAGGATTAGGGGAACAGCATTTATTCTCGAATCAAAATCTAATATGAGATAGATCAAAGCCGATTTAATTGACTTTGTCCAAAATGCTTACATGATAAGATCTTGAAGAGATAAAAATGGAAATTCCAACGTGGTCATGATCCCCCATGCAAGAAAGACTTGATTTGAACAAATCACAGAGGTGCTCAAACGCCTAAAGAGTAAATCCAGAAGATGTAACCTTTATGCTTCGCTGTGGGAATCCATATGTAATGCGGTTAGATTCCTAGACCTGATTTGCGCTCGCAGCAAAATATGACAAGCCGATTTCAACAGAATCCAGGTGAACCTCATTGGACTGCTGTGAAAAACATTCTTAAGTATTTAAGAAATACTAAAGATATGTTCTTGGTTTATGGTGGAAATCCTAGCACAAAACTTAGAGTTGAATGCTATTGCGATGCTGGATTCGAGACTGATAGAGATACACTAGTCGTAGACAGATATGTTTCATTAATGAATGAAGGAGCAGTGGATTGGAAGAGCTCCAAGCAAAGTACCACTGCAATGTCTGCTACAGAATCTGAATACATAGCTGCATCAGAAGCTGTTTGGATTAGGAAATTTATCTCAGGGCTTGGTATTGTACCAACGTAAACGAAACCTTTGAATACAGTACTGCGACAATTACTGCTGCAGTTTCATTATGCTAATGAACCAGGGAGTTCAGAAAGGCGCCAGACACTATCAAAGACGATATCATTATGTTCGCGAGTGTGTTGAACTGGGCGAAATAAAGATACTGAAAGTTCACACAGATAACAATCTAGCTGATCCTTTTACAAAGGCTTTATCAAATAGGAAGCTTACTCAACATGCCAGGGGCATGGGGCTTCGTCCTGCTAGTAGTTTCATGTAGATCTGTGTTTTAGTATTTGGATAAGGGATGAAAAACAATTTTATTTTATGATAAATGATACATTGGTATTTTGTTCATTTTATATATAAAATTGTGTCTTATATTTGCATGTTTAAATCCATGATAATAAATGTATTATCTAATTAATCCGTTTCGATTAACATAGGGAATATTGTTGAACTAAAGACAATTAGAGTGATTGGTGATATTGGAGATATTGAGATGAGTCCACCAAACTCCCATGATATTCATAGGAATGAATTATTGGATTTTCCCCGCCCAAGAATATCACTTTAGGATCGAAGTCATCAAGTGAATCTTGACGGATTTTTATTTACATAATCCTTAGCTTGAGATGAAGTAGGTGTAGCATATGTGGATATTCCTTCTTGATATAGTTTAAGTTGTCCTGAATAAGGTAACTAATAAGGGCTATGTCAGAATGGTTTATGCCACATGATGACTGGACACTTGTAGTCAATATAGAATTTGTTCCTTCAAATTGTTGAAGAAGATACCACTGGGCCCTCTCCATAGAAATAATTAGTGTGTGTAATGGTCGTACTGAAAACTCAAGAAATATGTCTCAATTTTCAGTAATCTTGATTACTTCATATATGAGAAACAGAATCGTTAAATATGGAATGACATTGATCCATATCCAATTTAACAACGGTATCGGAAACAAAGGGATTGTAAATTCATAAATCATTTGTTCATGCCCTGTGAAACCACACTCGAATGTTTTTTGGGAGCATTGGCGTGTTGCTAGACGCTTACCAATGTTATTATATTATTCATACAATTCCCAAGTGGGAGCTGTTGGATATGACCATAATATGAATTAATAATGAGTCCGGAAAAAATTTTCGAACCTAAGGTGACGCACACATTATATATATTATAACGACAGAAAATATATTAAGGTAATATATTAAGTGAATAACAAACGATCGTTAAAAGTTAACGAGTATTAAATAATTAGTTAAGCGTTTAATGGTTGAACGTGAGGGACTAATTATTAATAAACCAAAGACAAAAGGGTTCGGTTGCCTTTTCTTTTTTCCCTAGCCGGTTGTAACTAGAATCCTAATAGGATTAGGAGATTTATTTGAGGGCTATAAATATGGTTGGATTTTCATTATTTAAATGATACCATACACAAAATCAAACCTAAAAAATAAATCGTCCTTGTGTTACTCCGATTTTTACAAAAACCAAAGGGAATTTGGTTTCTTCTTCTAGTCTCACGCACAAACCAATTAAGGGGTTTTTGGTTTTAGTATTTGGTGACTACAAGGAGGTATCTTGCTTTTATTCGTAAGTTGATAGATTCAAGAGACGAAGAAGATCGTTTGTTATACACTACTAGTACTAGCATACCTCGTCGTTTGCTAAGAACGTATAGTGTGTGGAAGCTTAGAGGAATCATAATTTGATTCTTATGGTTACGCATGGTATTATACACACGCGTATATAGAAGACGGTGTTTACGGTTACCTTTAAACGGTGTATCGTTTCGTGCTAAAAGGTACATGTTTTCTATCTTGTTAATTATTGTATTCTACACGTGATCATTTATTCCGCTGCGTACTCGTGATAATTAATATGGTTAATTAGATTATAAAACCCAACAGGATGTATGTAAATCCTAGAAACCAACTTTTGATAGATAATGTTAGCAACCTACTCTCAGCGAACCCCGTGATCAATGGTCACAAACTGGTTATGAAATACCGAAACCAAGTTTGCTCATATGCTAAACCTGCACTTAAAGACACACTTGAGAAATCGTCACGATTTTTTCTAAGTCGTGAATTTTACATGGCAGTAAAAAGTTTAAATGAATTGGTTAGATTGTATCCAAATTCCAGTTTATTGCTTGTATTGAACTTTTGTAATTTCTATTGCACTTTTTTCCTACTACCTTCTTGCAAGTTAATTTTCAATGACATTGCCGTTAGAAACTGATATCAAGATATATGAAATATGGAAATTACATGACTTAATATACCTAGAGAGCAAATTCATAAACACCATGAGACAGTTGCAACCTCGTGACTTTAAACTTGAAGTTCAAGATATTTGAACATACTTGAGCTTAATGCACTTGATAAAAGCTGAACGAAACAACAATCAAACTCGGTAGTACCCAAGATTGTGTGAGAACAAAGTAAGGGGGTGTTTGTTTTTGACTTAATGTTGAATGGTAACAAAATTGGATGCAAACACAAAAAACTTGTATTTCTTTTTTACTTATTGTAAACATAAATTCTAAATGTGAAAAGGAGTAAAAAAGGAAGCTTTCGCATACAGGATATATTATTACGTCAGAATTTTAATTATACTTATTTTTCTCTTCACCATCTTTTAATTTTTAAACCAAAAACACAAACCTCATCTTTGCTTGGGTCTCTTCTATTCACGGATAACATTATCGGCCACCGCTGCTCGTCCATCATCACTTCTCTACTACCCCGACCAACGTTATTAGTGACCAAGAATTTAAGAGATATACATTTTATTATTAGTTTCAATTTAATCAAAACAACAAACAACTCTTTTGATTTTCTTATATAAAAAATACAAACACAAATTTCATTTGCATTTATACATGAATTTGGTGGTGTTTATGCAACTTAATACAAGTATAATGTTTGTAAGGTTTGCAATTTTTCAAGCGTTTTCTTATGAGATGGGGTTTTAAACAAGCTTCGTATTTTCAAACAAAACAAAGATCTTCAAGCGGAAAAGTCTTTCCAAACATGACAGTTTCTCCAAAGAGGAAATAAAAAGAATATCTATTATGACCAAAGGTTTTGTGTTCAAATGGTAACTCATGTTTTGTTTGTTATTATTGGCTCCAATTTTGTGTGTGTGTGTGTGTGTGTGTGTGTGTGTGTGTGTGTGGGGGGGGGGGGGGGGGGGATATGGATATGGAATCATATCTCACCAACTTGCAAATGAAGGATTTGAGGCTATAAATAGGATGCTTCGCATTTGGTTTCCTCATACCAAAAACAAATAAAAGTTTGAGAATACGCTGCACTTATAAAAGTTTCAAAAACAAACATTGGCATGTCATAAAATTACACTTCAAATGCTTTGATTACATATCCTCATATTGCTTTAAATTGTAAGTGAATAGTCTCTCGTACTACTTCAAATGCTATGAAATATGTATCTAAACTTTTGACTCACTCGCAAAACAATGTATGTGATGCCTTAATTTTTATTTTCTGTTGTATCAGAAGTGTGCGAGATGCTTAGGAAAATCATGAACAAACTAAATGAAATATTAGATATGTCGCTTTGACACATTTGCTTAATAATGGGTTGATTTAGGTGGCACATGTCTATAACACATAGACAATAAAAATGAAGCATTTAAACGGGTCAAATGAGTTGGATTTAGGTGGCACATGTCTATAACACATAGACAATAAAACTGAAATGAAAGTGAAACAAAATCAAGTATTTAAACACAGTTTTTGGCGGGAAAAACTGTTACACTTTGTTGTGGAGAGTGTCACGAGCAAACCACGTGCCTAGTCCATGACTATACACGTGCATCTCTCGTGCCTGCAACTTATCTTACAGCTTATCAGCTTATTACTATTAGGTCCTATCAATGTCTTGCAGCATCAAAGATATTAGTTGAACCATACCCTTCCATACTTGTGAAATCCAACATAATTCTTTGACCACCCATAAGAGTGACCTTGCCATCTTTAACATTGAACGACTCCCATATCATTTGAAGTTCTGACGGTGAGTTAATCAAAAAAGATTCACCCACTAAGGCTTTTAACCTTCCATTCTGGTTCTTCGAGGGAGAAAGTTTAACACTCGGTATTTGGTTTGATTTGGAAGGGATATCAAACACCCAATCGACCTTCTTAGATCCTTGTTTAGACCTAGAATGATATTTATCTTTTTGCTCATACTTCCACGGTTATCGTGAAGTTATAAGTATAGAAACCGAGGCAAAGAGGAGAGACCAACCAGTGATTATGACATTTACCTAAA
The DNA here is from genome assembly GCA_026074375.1 of Tanacetum coccineum. Lineage (NCBI taxonomy): Eukaryota > Viridiplantae > Streptophyta > Magnoliopsida > Asterales > Asteraceae > Tanacetum > Tanacetum coccineum. The sequence continues at coordinate 9,512 of BQNB010062311.1, read as the reverse complement.
TCACTGAACAAGCAAAGAAGCTAAAATTCCAAAACTGAACAAGATAAAGATAAACTTTTTTTCATCATGTAACAAGGTTTTAATACCATTTCATTTTGGTGAAGTTTTAAGACCCTTAAAAGATAAATCAGCACCAAGCAATCCACGCATTGCATTATATCTTATACAATAGGTTTATTTATAATTATTCCATTTTTTTTAGAAAGGCAACATTTATTAGGAACGACAATTAAATAAGATACAATACAAGGCATCCCGCTCCAATTAACAGACGGGACCGAAAGACAAAATAAGAAAAAGAAACAAAGACAACACAACATAAATAAAACCATTTGAAACAAGTCAATTAACAGTCACGGTCTCACCACCTTTGTCAACCGAAGTCTTAATTGCATCCAGCACATACTGCGTTTTTCGGCTCAAAGTAGGCCACTTTTTCTCAGCCACCGTACCATCATTGTTGATGCTTTTAACCAACCTCGAGAATTCAGTAACCATAAGAGCTTCTTGTGGAAGGTCTGTCATGATAGTATTCTGACTAGGCAAAGGGACCCATCCCGTCACCAACTCAGTAAACCCAGATTCTGTTAATGTTGAAAATGAACCATGCTTCTCTTCAAAAGGGATAGCATAGTCATCTATATGCAAACTACCTTTGGTACCGCTAGCTGTTATGCTCATTGTCCGGTTTACAAGAAATGAGCAATGAAAGGTTGCGACTTTCCCATCTTCCCATTGTAATGCAGCACTACATGACATAATGACTCCGGCTTTGTTGAATACAGTTCCGGGAAGTGCAGTCACGGATTTGGGTAAGTTGAAATCGGTTGCCCATAGGATTGACCTAACACAGTACCATCCAGCATCTCCAAGTGCGCCCAAAGCATCAAGGTCGGGTTTTACACGGATGTCATTCTCTAGGAAGTCTGGATCAGCAGCAAAGGTAAAGACGGCATTCATCTGCAAAAATGCACACAACTATCAGTCTCACATGTGTGAATATGGGAAAATACAATGAGATTAATATTCAAATGTCATATCATAACAACACAAGAAACTCACAACACGAAATGCAAGAATCAAACATAAGAAAAGAAAATTGTCATGTAAGAATGCTCAGGTCCCTAGTCACTAGGGGTGTCAAATGGGTTAACTCGAACCCGATAAGGTCTTATAGAGTCGGGTTAATTCGTGTCCCACTTAGCTTATCGGGTCAACCCGATAGCCTAATAGGGTCGGGTTAGGGTCTTAATTAGTTCGTTATCGGGCTGACCAGATAAACTATAATGACCCATTAAAAGTTCTATAACTTTTGAACTAAATCGCTTATGTCTAGTTTATTAGTCGCCGTTCTTAATTACTAAGCTTGTCACACAAAATATGATGGAAGTGCATCTTCAAATTTGGTTATGGTGCTTTGCATAGTTGGACCTTATTGTTATAATAAGCAAAGTTAAGGGTATTTTTGTATATATTATGTATTTAGTTTAGAAGGGGGGGGGGGGCAATCTTGGTTTAAACTCCAATTTGTAATTGGGGGGTCCAAAAGTAAACGGTATAAAACACGTTTTGTATAGGGTTACAGCAGTAGGAAAAGTTGTGTTCATTTACTTATGGGAATCGTATGACTCTTCATAAAGGGACCGATTCACCTAGTATAATTAGGAGGATTTCTGTTAATCACCAACAATGATTCAATCGTTCAATATAATCAGTTTATGATATATTCTTTTGGTTACTTTTCTTGTCCGAACCTTTGTTCCATTCTTTAACGATTGGTGAATAATAAACAACCTGTGATGTTGATTATCGAAGTCTGATAACACCAACAGTGGTATCAAGAGCAATGTGTACATCCAGGGAAGAACGAGTGCAAGGGGCGTATTGATTGAAAAAGCCAAGAATCACCAAAGGTTAATCGACCCAGGGAAGGAAGGAAAACAACAATTCCTGCAGAACTTGTACATCGATTTCAGAAGCAGAAGAAGAAACCGATTTTGTTGGAAATCTATTAACGAACGGAAATAGCAGGCAACATCACAGAAGTTGATTTTCTGGCAAGTTTTTTATACTCAGGAGGAATCAAGAGAGAGGAGTAGGAGTGATTCTCCTATTGATAATCAGCATTCAACAGACCTATTTTGGGTTATTTTCTGATTTAATCTAATTGTTTTTAATAGAAGTGAAAGAAGTGTCGGGGATTGGAAATAAGTCTGAGATTTGGGGAAACTTTTTATCATTCTTTTCATTTTACTTCATTTATGATTAGAATACACATTGTAAGTAAGAAGAAAAAACCTTGTATTTAAATGAAATCCTCTCGTGGCAAAGTAGGGCATTAAGAAAAAATAACTATTGTTTTTATATAAAAAAAAGTAAGAGAATAACCTTGTGTTTCACCCGTATGAGAAACCTTAGTGTTTCGACAGTAAGAGAAACTCAAGTGTTGCGACCTGTAAGAGTACCGTAGTGTTTACCCCGTAAGAGAAACGTAGTTTTTCACCCATAAGAGAATCGTAAGTGTTTCATCACGTAGAAGAGAAACCAGTGTTTCAGTAAGCGTAACTTTTTGTTTCGAAGCAAGTAAGCAATGATCAGAAGCATGTAAGAAAGTACGCAAGGTTAGAAAGCAACAAGAATGTAAGGATTAAGTTTTGTAAGGGAATACAATTATTTCTTTTAGATTAGGAAAATACAAAAAACTAGAAGGTTTAAGAGAAGTTAGAATCGAACCTTGTGGTTCATAGCAAGTTAAAACCAATATCCTTAGGTTCGTAAGCAAGTTTCCGAACCTTAAGATTCAAATAGCAAGTCGATCATTAATGGTTCATTTAATCAGAAGAAAGGATCTATATTACCCTTGGTCTAAGCAAGCAAGTTAAGCACTGAATTAGCATCTTGGGTTAGGAGCGCGAAGGTTGATTAGCTAGTTGGTCAAGTTCGTTCTGGGTAGCATGTAGACCAGGAAATCAAGTTAATTTTGGGTAGCATGTAGCCACACAACAGCAAGCAATCAGAATCAATTTTGATTCGAAGCAAGCAAGCAAAGAGAAAAACTTCATAGTTTCTTTATAAGCAAGGTAAGAAGCAAGACAAGTACACAAGAAAGAAACTGGTGGCATAAGCAAGAAACAGCCAATAGGATGAGAAAGCAGAAATTACACGAAGATGCACGAAATGACAAGACAAGATGAAAGATCAAAGCGCAATGGAGCTATTCTCATCTCAGAAGACGAAGAAACCCACATTGCTGTGACGTTAAGTGAAAAAGGACTAGATTTCGTCTATAACATTAGGGGGGAGGTATGGTGGACCTTAATGTTTTAAAAGCATAGTTAAGGGTATTTTAGTATATATTATGTATTTAGTTGAAATCTGTAAACCAAATTTGTAACTTTGGGCTGGGTCCAAAATGCAACGGTATATACCGTTTAGTATAGGGTTACAGCCTGTAGGAAATGTTCGTGTCGGTTACTTTATGGCCGTACGTATTCATCTTAATCATCCTAATAGGGTCGGGTTAGGGTCTTAATTAGTTCGTTATCGGGCTGACCAGATAAACTATAATGACCCATTAAAAGTTCTATAACTTTTGAACTAAATCGCTTATGTCTAGTTTATTAGTCGCCGTTCTTAATTACTAAGCTTGTCACACAAAATATGATGGAAGTGCATCTTCAAATTTGGTTATGGTGCTTTGCATGTTTGCATCAGTAGTGTAAGAGTCTAAAAACAAGCAATATATAAAATATACCCATTTCAATTCACCGAACTTTTTAGCATCACTCAAAAACTCCTTCATCTTAGTAGTTCTAGGATGATGCATCCACATAGTAGAATCCATCAACTGAACACCATTTTTGTCACACGCATCCAATATCACATCGAACTCACCAACATTCAACGCAACAGGCTTCTCAAGCAACACATGTTTCTTTTTCTCAGCAGCAGCAACAGCCCACTCCACATGCAAACTAGTTGGCAAAGGAATATAAACAGCGTCCACGTTCGGGTCGTTTAATACTTCCTCGTAGGAGCCGTAGCATTTGACAGAGGGTGGGAAGTTGTTGTTGGCTGCGAATAACGTGGCTTTTTGTAAAGAGCGGCTGCCTAAGGCGTAGAGAGTGGCATTTGGTGAGAGTGTTATGGCACGTGCGAGTTTGCGTGTTATTTCTGCGCATCCTAGGATTCCGAAACGGACCTTTTGGGTGTCTGATGACATTTTTTGAGGTTGTTTTTTGGAAGTGAAGTGAGGATGGTTGTGGGAGTGTACGTGATAGTTTATCACCGAATGAAGTGATGAATAAGGAAGGGTACGTGCTGATATTTATACATCCAATTTCCAACCCCCCCCCCCCCCCCCCCAAACACAGATAATTAAGGTCCTTTTACTATTATGCCCCTCAACACTCTTTTTTGTATATATCCATTTTTTTCCACGTATTTTGGCTAGCAACTAACAACATACTACCGTTACCAGCGTCCTTAGGCAAGGGCTCTCGTCTAACCCTTTAATGTATCTATTGACGCCGCATTACCAGCGTCCTTAGCAATACTCATTTTGACCTGTTACGGTGTTACCTAATAATGTAACCTTGCATTTGGGCTTAAATGGATTCCCTAAATCACACTGAATTATCGTGTAAATTGGCTTTGTAGAGACTTCGATAATGAAAATCATTACTATAACTAACGATAAAATTATGTGCTTGTTTGTGCAGATATGTCATGTTTCCAAGCGCTGTTCTTGTGCCCAGAAGCATGCATTCTCTCTACTGCTTCATATATAGCTTCTGCATATATCATATCAATCCTCCTGGCCATGAGGTCAGTAATTAGTAACTTGACAATTTATTTTAAGACCAAACGACCCTGCATCCTTTGATGATTTGATAGATGAGTTGCATATTGAGACACGTTCTATGCCATATGAGTCTTTTGCGTTTATTACATTGCATCCTTTCTTATGTGGTACCTCCTTCAACAGTCGATCATTGCAGTTTGGAGCTGCTCCATTGTCATATGATGATTCGGAGTTATCAGCTGATGACTTAGCCTATCAGGTTGCAGATGTTCTCGACTATTTTGGGTAAGTTTAACATTATAATTGCTCTATTCGCTTTTGATTTCATGCATTTTCAAAGCATTCGAGTAAGATATTGCTCTTTCAGGCTTGGTCCAGTAATGTGCTTAGGGGTAACGGCTGGTGCTTATGTACTTACCTTATTCGCTGTAAGCGGCTTCTTATGTACCTCACACAATATTCATTGGCATAACATTAGCTCTAGATTATGATGTTTTTATCATATATTTTGGTGAACAGATAAAATATACACAACGAGTAATTGGTCTCATACTTGTTTCTCCACTATGCAAAACACCTTCTTGGTCAGAATGGTTGTCTAACAAAGTTAGTTTCTCGATACCCTTTTCATTTTAACACCACAAGGCCAATGAATCCGTATAGATTTTGCTAACTTGTAGGCTTTTTTATTTTCAGGTAATGTCAAACGTGTTATATTACTAGTACTGAGCGACACTTTTGTAAGGTTGAAAGAAAGATAAGGCGAATGTGAAACAAAATATGCCTGCCATCCCATTAACAATCTTTAAAATTTACACATCCACTTAAACCCAATCCTCAATCTATCCAATGCAAGCCATGTTCGACCATTTGCCTAAATCAAACTTGATAACAAACCTTTGGCTTTGAATGCTCCTAGATAAAAGGACACACATTTTCACGTGTTCCAATGCCACGTCTTTTTCTATCAAATTGTTGGTGAGTATTCTGTAACTCACCCAGATCTTTGGAATCTCTTTTTTCTTTTCTTTTTGGAGGGCTTTAATTCTCATATACTCCTATTTGGTCCTTTAATTAGATTGTCTATTTTTAGTATCTATGAAAACAGTATCCGAATTTTTCTATTTTTTTTTAAGAACGGCGGTTTTTACCCGTTTAGTTGAGAAGTTTTTCACACGTTACGGGGTATCGCCGGAACACAAGCCCTTTGGCCGGTACCTGAAAATATTAGCACTACTTATTTGTTTTATGAAAGCGTTTGATAACGTATGTGTTAGTTTGTGGTCGTTTGATACGCTCAGAAATACGTGAGCCTATCGGGGGCACACAATCAAATACGGAGAACACGTTTTATTATGTATTTAATATATATGTGTTTTATATATTTATTAAATATTTAATATTACTTCACGAAATGTTATTAAACGACCGTTAGTGAACGTTAAATGTTTTAACTAACTAAACGCGCGTTTATTAAATAAGAGAGATTAAAATTGACAAAAATCGAACCTCCTTAAAACCCCATAGGGGCCGGCCATCTTAGAAGGTTCTAGAAGAGTTTTTTTTTGTTGTTTTTTTTTTGGAACGGCAATTTGTGGCTACATGGCCCCTAGCCCAGAAGGCGTAGCGAGCCCACACAACCAGGTTGGGTCCAGCCCAAAAGGCAATAGCACCCTTCCCTTTACACACGCGGGAGAAAACTCTATCGCCCTAGACAAGACTCGAACATGAGACCTTGCCTAGGAGGGTAAAACCTCCATACCATTGGACCAAATGCCCGTTGGTTTTTTTGTTGTTTTTTTTGGTCTTGGTATTGGATGAGGATTAGAAACGGATAGACGTTGAATTGTTTTCCAAGTTATCTAGCTAGGGTTTGAGGGATATATAAACAACCTCTTATTCCCTTCTCCTCCCCATTCATGCGTCCCATTCCACACATACAACCCTAACCGATTTTGTAGAAATCGGTTCTCCTCCCCTCCTCCAAAAAACCGAACAACCAAAACCCTTTAAAACCCTTTTAGGGTTTCAGCTAGAAGCAAGAAGAAGCAAAACCCTAAATCCATTTAGGGTTTTTGGTTCAAGAAGAAGGAAGAAAAACCTAACCCTAGTTTCGGGTCTCTCTCCCATTGTTCGGCAACTATACAAACCCTAACTAGGGTTTCGGTTCAAGAATAAAGAAAACACTATTTGTTTGATCTTTGTGAAGTAACTACTAGTACCGTGACGTGTTCGTTTGACTTGTTGTGCCAACAACCATAGAGACGAAAATTTAACCTTTTTTTTTCAAGAATCAATATCAAGATCCAGACCCGTTTGTTGATTTTTATCAATCAAACAAAAGGTTAGTATTTAATTGTTTATTTTATGTGTTAATTATATGCATCAAACTAGATCCATTCCGATGCGTACTCATAGTAACATGGTTTACTAGTTCTAAAATCCCAACAGTGGCATCACGAGTCAACTCGTTTGGTGTTTAGGGGTTACACATAGATAAACACGCTAGATCCTCTTTAAATACTCTTTTATTTTAAATTATGGCAATACATGCAAGTGTTGCCATAAATCTTGAATCTTTACTTGGTCTTGAATATTAATTGTTAATAAAGATTATAAATTGGGGTAGATCTAAATTAATAAGTTAATTGAATCGGATTTTAATTTTTTGTTTTTATTATCCGGCCAAAAGACCTACGCAATCAAGTTATTTGATGTATGTGGATTCACTTGGCAAGTAAAAGTGGGGGTGATGTAATCTAATAAATGAGATAACAAATTGAATCTGTTGATCCAAACGAATACCAGAAAACAACTCTTCCAATTATCGTTGATTCAATTAATATTGATGTCGTTCGTTACGTAGGTAATTATATTATTCAAAGTTTTACATTTATATTTAGCCGATATTACCTATTAGAACACCTTAACGGGCGTATCCGGTCGATCGTGGACTAGTTTGGTAAGTAGGATGTCGATCCACTAGGAGTGAGGGTTATCTAGTTTTTATCAGTCTTTAACCTATCTAAGTTAGTGTTATAAACCTATGCTACGTTAGAATTATATACAAAATTAAACAATATTTACTATGCATACGCCGTATGCTGATCAAGCAATACGCCGTATAGACTATACAGTATTTACTTGTTTTAGTTTTATTAGGGGGTTTCAACCTGAGATATTGGCACAGGTTTGTTTTCGTGACTTATCCAATTATCTCCTCTCTTATCCACTAAGGTTAAATAACTAAAGCTTAGAAGGTCGGTCGAATTTATACTAAGGAAATCATGTTAACCATGTTTACTTAAGTCTAACGCAAGTTTGTTTATTTTAGTGCAAAGATTGTTTTATCTCGAGGCTGTATATCATTCCAAGATTAAGGCGAGACTTCTTCCTTAAACCTAGATACGCTAAAACTGTCACTATTAGATGCATCCGCATAAAGCAACCTATGTATTGATTATAATCTATCTTAGAAGACAATAAGGTGATTATTGAATCCTAGCTCATTAGAGACTTTACCCACTTACTACTTACGACAATATTATGTAGTGGTAGTCCACTTGTCCTAACTACAATCTATAAGGAAAAGAACAAAAGTTAAACCTAGGTCACCACCTTTTTTATAGGTAACTTTGCCTTAAACCTTATAGCAATATCCCTCCTGGTTAAGCTCTATGGCGTATCCTCAAGATAGGAGTGGCGGGTCGTTATATGTGATCCTATTATTCCACATATATAAATCACTACAAAAAACGGAGAGCTTTCTAATATCTAGTTACCTAAACATTAGAATTAAGGTTACGTGCTAAGCACATAAGCAAGTATCATGTGATAAATATAATCAATACCCAACGATTAATTAAGAAGCAATCGATATAAACAAACTAAACGATTAGGTTTTCATAAACATGGCTAACACCAAAAGGTGTTAGCCTTTAAGCATCGTAACAATTACACAAATGTTATATGAACAACAATAGTAATTAAATGATTATTGAACGCGTAATCAAGGTAAGAGAATTACAAAATGATTCATGTGGAATGGTAAGATTTTTGTGACCTTCGTGGCACTTCTTGACTTCAGAAATTTGACTTTAGGGATAAGATATTCGACTCTTGGGATAAGCACCCCTCAAAAACGAGTTTGGGTTATGTATTTATAGGCACTGTATCCGACTTCAGTATGGCGTATAGGATTGGGCCTATACGGAATATTGGCTGAAACCTGGAGTAGGGTCCACGGACTTTCTTTAATTAAATGTTCCAGAATATTCATAATTCCCTATACGACGTATGGGTCTTTATGGATACGGCGTATAGGCTTCAGTCAACGTGGTCTTTATGGTCAATCTTGCGCATATACGGCGTATGGCTTGTGGTGCATACGGCGTATAGACTTGATAAATAGTAAACTTCAATTTTCTTCATTTATGCTCAATTATGCGCTATTAATCGCCATGTACTCCATGATTACTGCAAAAACTAAATATAACACGTTAAGTACCGTAATCTTGCAATAATAATATCTAATGGGTAAATTACTTGGAATAAATGATGCAATAAATATGTCTTTATTTGATGTCATCAAATACCGATAACTAGGCATAATTCTTAGCAAAAGCTGCCAAAAATAGATTTCCTTATTTCTTGAATCTGATAATTACAAGACCTCATACGATTGTTAAATAGAGATGGGAATTCGACA
>BQNB010062310.1:0-36130 GCA_026074375.1 Tanacetum coccineum | reverse complement strand
GTTAGTACAAGTTTTGTCATTATATACCTCTAAGTCTGAAAAAGCCATAAGTTCCATGTTAGTAGGTACTTCCTCATCTGCCATAAAGCTCCAATCAAAACCAGCTCTATTAATAGCCACCATAGCTTTGGAAGAAGTTTCTTCCACATTCACAGTCCTTCTTGAGCTTTCTTGATTCTTGTTCATATTATCTTGATTCCTAGGACCTCTACATTCTCTTGCAAAATGTCCAATTTTATGACAGTTGAAATATTCTACCTTGGACTTGTCATATCCAGCAGTATCACTCCCATTGATAGTGATCTTCATACCATTTCACTAGAAATACGTTCTTGCTCTCATGCTCAGTAAAGCTAACTGTCATTTCAAATCCATTTCTTCTAGGTCATCTTCATGGATTTGTTCAAGGTCTTCATGAACAAGTTGAGACCCATTTGGTTGATTTGCCAAAAACGCATAGACAGTGGCATCACTTAAGTTAGCAGTACTATCTGGAGAATCAGCAGTACTAACAGGAGAGTTAGCAGTACTAGCAGTACTAACTTGTTGTGCAGTATTAACTTCATTAGGCTGTTGAATATATGACACAAATCATGGTTCTGGAGAGCTTTAGTTTAAGTTTGAGCGTGATGTTACAATTTCTTTTAACCTCTCGTTCAATAAACTTGAAAGTTTGTGTAGAGATCATCAATGCTTATTGTGTCAAGATCTGACTTATTCCTCCAGACCACTACATGAGTGTTCCATTCAAAAGGCAGACTTCTCAAAAATTTTAAGTTGAGATCTTCTTGAGAGATGTTTTCACCCAAGATGGCCAACTGGCTAACAATTTTCTAAAGCCTGTTAAAAATAGAGTCAAGTGACTCTGTGTTTGGAGCATTGAAGTTCTCATACATCTGCTTCAGAAGTGTCTTTTGAGTCTTCCTTGTGGCATCATTACCACCAAATCTTGTTTGTATGGCCTTAAACAAAGTCTTGGCATCCTTGTATTGATTGAATGTCAGTTGATGTTTATTGGGAAGTGCCATCAGCAACATACTTCTTGCTTTTACATCATTCTTCTTTTGGGCCTTCTCTTTAGTAGTAACAGGACCTAGTATCATTGAAGTAGAAGTACCATCAGCATTTGTTGTTGTTCGTGCTGTTGGTTTGAAAGAGTTGCCATTCTCTATGACATCCCATAGAGCATAGTCTTGAACTTGAAAGTATTGCTCTATTCTTAGTCTCCACATCTCATATTCACCTTGTTTGAGAATGGGCAACTTTGCAGTAGCATTGGTTTGGGCAGTTTCTAGATCCATCTCTTTGTGTGAATAAAGAGTTCTTCTTGTTTGTTTCTTCTAGATCAAAGTTTCAGAACACAAGCTCTGATACCACTTGTTGATCCCAACTCAAGATCTATTCTTTAGCTTATAAAGATTATGTTACTTTGAATAAATTCAAAACAATAATGGTAGAAACTTTGTGAATACTAAAGAGTATGCGGAATCTACTCTTTAATACTTAGAAGAAATATTAATGAAATGGTAAACTTGAATGAACAATGATATAACCAAAAACCTTCAATATTATTATGATGAATAATACGAGTACTCTGTCTAGTACTAGGGTTTACAACCTTGAAGCTATGCATGTAACTCTATGAATATATATATTAACCATAACCTAGGATCTCCTTTTATACACCAAGGAGTCCTTTACAAGATAACTACAAATCTTTGAAGATACTCAAGATCTTATATAATTCTAATCATATACATATCTTTCTAACTTTGTAAGATATACACTTTGAATAAGTCCATACATATCTCTTCACGCGTCTTTATCTTCATGCAGTCATTTTCTTCTTCTGGTAGTCTTAAGCTTTTAGCAGTATTAAGTTCTCTTCAGCAGTATTAAGTTAGTACTGGCAGTACTAACTTTTACACTAGTAGTACTAATCAGTTAGTACTGGTAGTTATAATCTGAGCAGTATAAACTTTTACTCTTGGCAGTACTAAGTGTAAAGACTTTTAATTCCCAATAGTACTCTTTGCTATTTGAGTCAACGAGTGATCGGATGCATCGACAATTTTGTAGAGTCACCCTCCGTGAACTTCGCTTATCATGTGAGGACCCTACCATACCTGCTTGCTTCCTGTGTTGTTTTGCAAAAGTAAAACGAAGTCTCCAATCTTATAAATGGAGTGACTACTCCTTTTGTTATGGTGCCTGCGAAGCTTGCTTCCATAGTAGGCCTCTTCAATTGAGGCTATTTCCTTGCTTCCTCTTCTCTTGTCAACTTCCTTTATCCTTCCCCTATCATATTTAGCAACATTATTTTCAGATATAGGGATTATAGCCTCGGAGCCGTAAGTTAGGCTAAACGGTGTCTCCTTTTGGCTATTTCTTAGAAGCGTTCTATGTACCCACAGTACTTGAGCAAGATCATCCACCCATCCTTGTTGACTTCAAGCCAATTGCTTTTCGATATGGTTCATTATTTCCATATGCTCCGTAATAGGAGAGAAGGATTGTATGACTTTTAATCCTTTGTAGAGATCTGTGAAAATACCTTCTCTTTACTCTTGGCATTACTAAGTGTAAAGACTTTTAATTCCCAACAATAGACTTCGACGAAACAAAAGAGTCACATTCGAACGAAGGGACGAATGACCCAAAAACCCAAAAGAAGTATATCCACCTATCCTTGATATCAACCATTTCTAATTCTTTCTCCACCTTCTTGAATTCCATGATCCCATGACTAATCCTGATGATGAACCCATATGGGCAGATGACCGTGTTGTTGCCCCGACTCCTAACAATACCTGCAACTGCCAATGAATTTGCAATTAAAGGAAATCATTTGACCATTGTCAAAGGAAACTAATTTGATGGAAGAATTAAAACTGATCCTCACAAGCACATTTACAAATTTCTCGATGTATGTGACATGTTCAAATACAGAGCCATCGAAAATGAAGCTGTCTAACTTATGATGTTTCCCCATCACTCACGGGTGAAGCAAAAACTTGGTTGGATGAACTTAATAAAGGAACTATTGCATCTTAAGATGAACTTTGAACCATTTTTATAAGCATATTCTTTCCCCTAGTCCTGTTCAATCAGCTTCTCAGAGAAATCTAAGGATTTTCCCAACATGAACATGAAACTCTAACCGATGCATGGCTTCGCATGAAAGAATTACTCAGAAATTGTCATGGACACGGTTTAACAAAAGGTAATATCATAAAATTCTTTTATCATGGCCTTACTGAAAAAACTCAAGAAGCTCTAAATGTCATAGCAGGAGGCATCTTCCTTTATAAAACTCCAAATCAAGCCTATTAACTTCTAGAAGACAAAGTCTTACTCAAACTTGACTGGAATAAAAACCAAAAACCTAAAAATCCTATTTGTAAAACTATAGCTTTCACCGATGAAGGCATCAGTAATTATAATATTGACAAAATTATAGCAAGAATGGATGTCATGGCCATAAAAATGGATGCTTAGTACAAAGAAATGAAATCCCATACCCTGCGGAGGTAATCACTTAACCGCAGATTGCAATGATGATGACACACCCATGTCTCATGAAGCAGAAGCAAAATTTATGTAAACATTTTGACGTACCAATTTCTATAATGTTTCTCATAACTGTGACTCAAATCGTGATAATTGGCGTTCAAGTGGAAGATCTGATTACAATCGAGACTATTACCGACCCAAGCAACGATGATAAACCAGAACTCTAAAAACAATTAAGCGATTTAATAAAAGCTCAACAATTAACAAATGCTTTTGTAAAGAAACATTCATCGACCTAAAAACCAAACTAGAAGCTACAACTAAAAATCACCAAGCCTCAATCCAAAACTTAGAAGCAAAATTTAACAGACTTGTTGACAAGCAATCTGCTTGACCTTCTGGATCTCTTCCAAGTAATAATCAACCAAACCCCAAAGGTAGCTCATCCAAAACAATTCCAACCACCCAAACTCAGAAAGATAATTGAAGCTCTGATACCACATGAGTGGTAGATCCTATGACCCACCTACACCAACCCAAATAATCCTCAAAACAATTCCCAGACTCCTATTGATTTCAATGGTGATGATGAAGACGAAGAACCAACACCACAACCTCAAACACCAAAACTAAACAAAGCAAAAAAAGAGCACCTACTCCCGATCCAATAAACATTCAAAAAGAGAAAATGGAAGCACAATACATAAAATTTCTCGATATGATCCGTGTTGTTCGAATCAACGTACCTCTTGTCGATGTTTTAGCCAAAATGCCAAACTATGGCAAATTTTTCAAAGAACTTGTTAGCAACAAACAAAAGCTAGAAAACATCTCATCAACTTTTCTTAGCCGTGAAGGCTTAACTATTATTCAAAACAAAGTTTTACCCAAACTCGAAGGCCCTAAAAGTTTCCTTATTCCATGTACATTCAGCAAAACTTTCTCTTGCAATGCCTTAGCCGATATTGGCGCTAGCATCAATCTTATGCCATATTCTCCATATGTAAAATTGTCTCTCGAAACCCTCAAACTAACTAAAATGAGCGTAAGATTATCATGAGGTGTCATTTTATGCACTATTTTAGGGTCATTTAACCCCTTAACTCATGCAAATATGCCCAGATTATGTGTTTAATCATTTATTTTTAGGTTTTTAGCACTTGGATGGCATTTGGAGTAAATACACATGACTTGGGCTCATTTAGAGAAGAAATGGACAATACTATGGACCTACACTAAATCTCTTAAAGAATTGTGCATACAAAGTGTGGAGACGACGTCGCAAGCATAAAGTGACGCCGTCGTGATCTATCTAGTGACGACGTCAAAAAAATGACGACGGCATCAGAACATAACCGACTTAAATCAGACCTAGAAGATTTTATCTTGTAATGGTGTCGCGACTACAACTGGACGTCGTCGCAATGATTTCTCTATATATATAAAACCAAATTTAGGGTTTTAGGTGTGAGACTTTGTATAACTTTTGGGGAGCTAAACCCTAAGTATTTTTTCATCTTTTAGGTCGTCTTTAGGGCTTAAAAACCCTATTGTAACTGACCTTAATCCATGTTTTAATCAAGTAAGATTATTTATCCTTAATCATTCAATATGTCTATGTGTTGTTTGATTCATCTATGTTCTTGCTTCCTTTATAGCGTGTTAGGCTAAACCCTCCTTTATATTTACTTATGATTGCATGAAAGTTGAATTTTAGATCTTTTTACTGTTGCTTCTTATGATGAATGTACGTGTTAGGATTTAGAAAACTAGCCATAAGATATTAAATTGGCATAGACGTTTAGGGAACCACGAGATATGCAGAAAGGATACCATCTAGTAATAGTCTTCATACTACCTTACCCCCAAATGGTTGATCCATCTTAAGTTATTTCAATTGCATTTAATATACCCTTTGGGCCTTGTAATAGTCTTCATACTACCTTACTTGTTCTTTGCCTTAACGGAATATTAAATAGACAGCGGGTTCATATAATTTATTCATGACATAGGAAATATTTACAAAGATCATCACGAGTGTGACAAGGCAACATGATTAGGAGAAGCAATCTAATGAGTAGAGCATGCTTAAGTAAATACACTACCTTATCATAAATTTTATTATCCCAATATAAATAAGAATAAAACACAGCTAATAAGCTAACCAATACCCATATTAAGCACACAAAATAAGAAGAAAGGTAGAAAGAAGATGGAGGAATATTAGATTAAGAAAGAGAGAGTTTGGTATGATTATAAGAGAGAAAAATGTAACCAACACCCTCTCCATGTGTGGAGAGGGTTCTATTTATAGTCCCTTCACCCTAGATGGCGTATGGGCTATTCTCTTGGGCCAAGCTTGGCTTGTCTTAGGATTTAAGCCAGAAACATGGACAATATTAGCTTAATGTCCAAGCTTGTTAATCCTGACTAGCCCATTACATAACAACACTAATTATGACTAAGACGACAGATAACATTCTTGTTCGAATTATATAAAAATAAGGTTAACAATCTCTCTTAATGTTGAGGTCTTTGTTGATCACCCTAATGTTGGCGTTCTTGATGGAGGTTATCTTGGTTTGACTTTATCTCCCCTGATGTTGAAGATATGATTTTTGAGCTTTGCCTTCTTTGGTCTTGTCTTTATCTTTTCTGTCTTGTAATGGATTTGTTCATTCATGCTTAAAAAGACCGATAACATTCATTTGGTGTCATTTAAGTGATCTTGATCTGGAGCCTTCCTCTTTTGACTTTGTGTTCTTGAGATCTTTCATCTTGCATCATCTCCTTGACTTGAATCATCTTGATTTAACTTTCTTGATCAACTTGTGCTCTTGACCGACATGCTCATATTGATTTCATTCTTGTTTGACTTATATAAACATAAGACTAACAATCTTCCCCAATAGACTATTCTTTTATTTGATTTGAAGTCTTTAATGATGAGGATGTTTAGTAAACACATCTTGATGTGAATGATTGACTTTGAAAGATTAAGGTATGAGCATGTGTCATGAATCGGACTTCGCTTAGTACAAGATTGAACACTGACGTTTTAATTCTGCATTTAAAGGTTAGTGATAAACAACATATATGGATGGAAGTGTCTTTGTCACTTCATCAAATACGATTGCAATAACCATGGTTCCCTGTTAATCAGTATAAATACTGCATGTGATCAGATAGAATTCATATGAATCTTCTTGAAAGGGTTTCGCAGTTGTACTAGCCGTTCTCGTTACCGAAGCATCTTAATGTAGACAACACGGTAAGAGTGAATCAGATATTACTATCTTTCTGATTAAGTCATCAATTCATTTACTGGACCAATCTGTATCCAGTAGCACAAGTATTGATATTCTTATAGATTCTTGCATTCACCCTACCGCAGAGCTATTTGAGGTTAACTCTGGAAGGATTTCTATTCGTCACTGTGTATACTAAAGAGTATCACTCTGAATGTTCTGGCAAGATCTCAAGGATAATGCGTAGGACTCTTTGTTACCAAATGTTGTTTAAGGGTGAACAACAAGTGTTATACATGGATTGTGTCCTAATGAGATTTATAATTTGATATCTCTTGGCTCTAGACTCGATTTGTGCACTTTGGTTTTAGTACTCGGAGGCTAGAGCTGACTGTTATCTATTCAATATTAACAATCTCGGAGTGAGATGTCAATAGATAACGTGTGTTTCTCCATGACAAATGAGGCAAGTTTCTTTTGAGAGAAACTCGAATGGATGGGAAGGGTTGTGCATTGCATCACTGGGTCTATGACGGCTTTCTTCAATACCAACAATCCTCATTGTGATTTTGATAGATTATGTATTGACCGGGTTTCTGCCTAAGTTATGTAAAGGGTTTCTTTCTTTTCACCCTTTATCCATACTTTTCTTTTTTATTCTTCAACCCCTTTATTGCTTACCAAGACGTCATTACTAACACCTTGTTGTGATTGTTCCAGTGTTAGCTCAACCTTAGTTGGCATTCTTCCCTTATATCATTCATATCTAAGCATACCTAAGGACTGCTATTTCTAACTATAGATTGTCCTTGGGTAGATCCCTCTGGTTTTAGTTGGATCATAGGACTTATACCTAACCTTAACCACCTTATTACTTCATTAACGTCGTGAGTTAATTGGTTGTTAGGTATAGAGATCAAACCATAAAACCTATGATACAGACATTTTGAAATACTCCTCCTACACATGTTCTTCGAGATTCAAAATTGTTTTGCACATGAAGGAAAGAGTTGCACTTAGAGTCTTAAAGATCACATTCTTTTATATCACATTTTAATCACATTTCTCCCTTTATTTTAAATAATAAATCTCTTAGTATTTGAAATACCAATTGATTAAAATTTATGACATAAAAAACTCCATGGGGAGAAAAATTATACCATAATATTGCATGTGGGATACCACTAATTTTTCTGATAGATCCCCTTCAACACAGTATGTGGGATACCACTAATTTTTAAAACTTGACATTACAAGAAAAAAATGATATGACACCACAAATATGTTGACGGTGGAGTGAGATGCCTTAGTGAACAAAAATTTGACCTTATTATTAATTGGACATTATAAATTTCCTCATTTAATTTTAAAGAAATGTTTTTGGATACATAAAATTGACATTTATGAGATGTACCCAAAACATTAAAAGGCTTTGTTTTAAAAGCCCCCCCTCAAAACTTGATTCACTTGTTATGATGACATTGTTGAGCATTCTTTTTACCAATTGTACCACTTATAAACATTTAATATTGTACTAATTGTTAAATATATCGAGGAAGGGAGTGTTGAACACACAATTTAAACAAATACCACTTATTATGGAAAGATACCACAATTTATATTTTAAACAATTTGACATTGAAAGTTCTTTTTGAAAAATTATGTTCAACGGTTTTTGAAACACCACATGATAGAAGACTTCTCTTCTATTTTTAGAGTAAGCGCACTGAAACGTACACTTCCTTATTACATTCCGGTCCGAGTTATGCACTGAAATATACATAAGTCATTAAGAAAATTTAGAAATGACATGTTTTGAAACGTTTGAACTCTTGCTCGAACCTCATTTACACACCTGTGTCAATTAGTAGATATTTTTAGGTACATAAAAGTTATCGATTCCAAAAAACATGTCGAGAATATTTTTTTGATATTTTTGAATTTTTTTTTATATTTTGTTTTTATAGATTTTATAATTTTGTATTTTCTTTTTATAGGTTTTATATTTTTGTATTTTCTTTTTTAAAAATATTTATAAATCAAAATAAAGAGAAAAATAAAAATATTTACAAATTTGATGTTTGATGGATCAAGCAGATTCGTTTGCCAGAACCTCCAGTTCTTCTGGAGTCAAACATCTTATATTGAGTCGTCTGACGAGATACTTAAACCTATCTTCGAGTAAGGCTTTAGTAAACAGGTCAGCTAATTATTCCTTTATGAAGTGATTTCTAACATTAATGTGGTTGGTGTAGGAATGCTGGACTAGATTGCACGAAATGGTTATGGCTGCCTTTAAATCACAATACATAGGTATTTTGTCAAAGTGAAAGCTATAATCTGTGAGCTGAGTTCTCAACCATAAGACTTAAGCGCAACACGCAGATAAAGACACATACTCGGTTTCTGCTGAAGACATTGAAGTGTAGTCATGCTTTTTTGACGACCATCTAACTAGCTTATCACCACCTAGAAATTGTATACCAACAGATGTGCCTTTACGTGTTGATAACATCAAATATTTAATACTTTTAATTATCATTTTATCCCCTAAATCACCTACATTTGTGTCACTAACACTTGAAAACAAGATATTTTCAATTATTTTGTGGTCTTCAGGTAAAATATTAATATTTAGCAATTATGGGAGTAAAAGGACAAATTATGAATTATTTACAAGATGTTATGACGTAAACCCTTCCAAGGTTACGCCGTAACAATTTCCATGCTGAAACACGACATTCGAAGGACAATTACGACGCAATCCATTTATTGGTTACGCCGTAATCACATATATGGAAGGAAATCATGGCAATATTTACCGTTACGGCGTAACAAGTCATGTAGTTACGACGTAACTATATTCAAGGAAGGAAATCATCGTATCTTTGGATTTTTGGAATGTGAATCAGCAATTACGGCGTAACAAGATATAAGGTTACGCCGTAACACATGAATATTTATGGAATGACGTGTTACCATGGTTACGGCGTAACTGGCTTGTGGTTGCGCCGTAACACATTCAAAGCCTATAAATTGAAGATGTTTCTGCACAATTCATCATCTAACTTCCCCCGACCCATTCTTGGGTTTGGGAACAAGGTCTACAGCAGCACTAGTGATAGAAGGAAGGTTGAAGGAGCCATGTATCGTGTGACAAATTTAGTTTTAGGATGTGTAGTGTTTCGTAACGTTTCCTACATTTTTCCTAAACCTAAGCATGAGTGTAATTCACCTTAATATCATTATTAATTTGTTTCATTTTATTCTCTTTACTTCTTTTGTTATTTTTATCATAATCTGCATGAAGCTTTAAGTTGAAGAATCTTGATGTTAGTCTTAGATCTGGATTGCGAGAACGCTAAGTGCAAAGTTACCCACTTCACTTGGATGTTTTTAATTCTCCAGTCGTAGTATCCATATACATTAGAGGATCGATGTATACCTATGACATCGGTCTCTTGATCTTGGAACTAAAATTAAGTATTTTGCAGCTTTAGCTCTGGTTTAATTATAATTCAGCTTCGGCCCTTACTCTCGTAAAGAAGTAAGCTTTTACCTTTATTCGATCACTCTGGTATTAGGCGCAACCTGCATTCGAGTCGCGGTTGGGTTAGCATTTTACCACAAGATGAATCAATCACTGTGAACTAGGAATAGGTCAATTCCCCTCAGGGTTCATTCCACCTAGGAATCATAGGCTAAACAAGGATGCTAGTCTTAGTTTAGTGTCACCTCAGGTTATGATGCTAATAAATTGCACCAAGAAAGGAGTACGGAATTAACTTGATCAACGTGGTAATGGTATACATTGTATCCTAGTTCTATTTCCTTTATTTTACATGATAAATAATTATCTTATATTCTTTCTCTTTAAAGTCTTATTTCATATATAAAAAATACTATTCAGGTACGACCCGGATTTTTAACAACTCTACACTCATTTATGACCGGGTTCTCTGCCCGTTAGTGCGTTCATAAAAGGGTAAAATGAGTTTTATAAATGTAAAAGTAGGTTAAAAAATATTTTAAAAGAAAATACGCCTCAAGTTTTTGGTGCCGTTGTCGGGGAGTAGTTAATGCAATGACTTAAGATTTCATAATATTTCTAATCATCTTTTCTGAGCAAATGATACAGGATACAAGGAATTCAAACTACAGCATGTAAGCATGTATAAAGTCGAACTTAACAACTACATAAACAAAAGTGCTAACCGGGAGACAACCCGTTAAGGTTTAGTTTTTATTTTCCGCATAAATAAAAAAAATTGTCTTGGAAAAATAAAAGGGTTATGTCATACTTTACATCGTAACCTGATTTACATTATGGCGTAACGACTCAATTTTTCAAAATACAAAAACGGTTTAACTTATGTTACGTCGTAACCTATTATTGTGTTACACCGTAACAACTGAAACTAAAACATAAAACTCATTCCACACGAGTGATAACGGTTTCTATCTCAAACACACACTTGTAAATCTCTCCAATTTTCGAATCTTCTCACTCCTAATCCTCCATCATGGTAGGTAAGCATCATTATTATTATTAGCATTTGATTCATATATTGTTTGCCAATGATCTCTTGATTATATGATACATTATTGTTTATATTGGTTAATTACCCCTTCTAAACATGTTATAATCTAGAAATTAGGTTATTCAAAACAAGTATTATGATTCTTGAACATTTTGAATTTGATTTGTCCCATAAAATTTTAGCATGGACTGTTATTTTGAATTTGATTTGTCCCATAAAATTTTAGCATGGACTGTTTTACGCCTTAATCTATTGGTTAAACAGGGTTCTGGCCGTGGTCACGGCCTCTTTTTGGTTACGCCGTAATCTATTTCTAGGGCATAATAAATTACCTTGTCCAAATCTGTGAAAGAGGGGGAATCAATGGCTCTAGTTCCTGTTAGTATTAAAACAAATCATGGGTATGAATTTCAAAAGGTTTACGGTGTAACTGGGTTTACTATTACGCCGTAACTAATGGGGTTACAGCACTATAGAAATAGTTACGCCATAACTGGGATCAAATTACGGCACAACTAATTGGGTTACGGCGCAACCATTATAGGATTACGCCATAACAACCACCTGAACACCCTATTGCAGGAGGTTTTCAATACAATTGCACAATTTAACTTCTATAATTTCAATTTATAGGTGAATGGCTAAAATTCAACAACCATAACTTCTCTCTTAACAATCGAAAGGAATTTAGGAAGAGATTTTTAGAAATTCGAATCAAGGAAATTAAGTGCCCTGAAAGGCTTGACTTTGAGGAATTTGTTGCCCTCTACGAAGGAATGGCTCTCTAAAACCTCAACCAGTTTTGCAATGTTAGCTATGAACAAGATGATAGGCGCTTTACTTCTCAAGCTTGGAATAGGTTGTTTAGGATTAAGGAGCAGGTTGTTATAGTTTTTGTCAAGTTTTACCTTTAGAGACCACTGTCGAAAACCCAAAATCACTTTCACTTCATTATAGAAACAAGAAAAATAAGATGAGAAGAATTGGAAGAATTGTAGAGAGAAGTTAGAGAGAGAAATGTAGAGAGAAGAAAAAGATGGATGATTACCTGCAAAATTACAAATGAGACTTAACAAGAATCAACACCATTTTCATGAGGAAAAATGATTATAATACCCTACACAAATCTACATGGGTCATGTGGGTTTTATCTTGGGCGGGCCTCGGGAGTGACTTGGGCTTTTAGCCTGATACACATACAATATTAGTTACATTTCGATCAGTTTACCCTTCTAGCTATTTACAAGCATTATTAATTAGTGACCGAGATCTTAATACTAATGAATCAAACTTCCATTGTTCGACTCAATATTTTGAGGCTAAACAATCTCCCCCGAAGTGGTTCATTGTGACACATCCTTACATTAGTGAGAATTAATGAGATTGCTTTTGTCGTTAAGATCTTGTGGTCTGTCTCTGAATTTTTAGTTGTAGGCTTGTTCCTTCTACATTGCTTTGTGATCTTTGATCTTGTGCCTTTGTATTGTCTTTTCGACTTCGTTCTTTTATGTCGAGATCTTTAAATCTTTTTCCTGGCTTCTTGATCGTGCTTTTGCCCCTTGCGATCTTGTGTCTTGGACCTACCATGCTATACTTTGCATCATTTGAATGATTGTAACATTCTCCCTTGATAGACTTGATATCTTGAAGGAAGATCTTGTATATTAGAGTTTGTGCGGAAGTCTTTGTCTTTAATTCTTAAGCTTTCATGATTCTTGAATCTTGATGCTTATAGTATGTCTTTGTAGTTTGAGCATGATCATGTGGTAGTGAATTCAACTCCAGTGGAATTGAGGCATCAATCTCTATCTTTTTGTATCCTGATATTAAAACTTGTTAGCAATAAAGCGTTGGGACGAATATGGTCTCTTTGTTATTCGTCCGATTTGGTTAGATTAACCTCCGGTTCGTAGGACCGTTTTACAGTATAAATATGTAACCTATGATCAGGTAGATTCAAAGAATCTCCTTGACAGGGGTAGGATCTTCTATCACAGATTGTATTAGATTTTACCATGCTTGCTTGTTCTTATTACCAGAACGTCTCAAAGCAGACAACACGGTAAGAGTGAATCAGATAGTTACTATCTTTCTGATTAAGCCGTCAATTCATTTCCTAGAACAAGTTTGATTCACATTGAATCGCACCATCGTTTCTTTCCAGTTTGACACAAGTTTGATTCATATATAATCTCGCAAGTCACCTACCAAGAGCTTGTTTGATGCTGGCTCAAGCAGAATTTCCATTCGTCATTGTGAATACTAAAGAGTATCACTCTGAATGTTCTTGTCAGAATCACAAGGATAATGCGTAGGACTCTTATCAACATCTTGTGAACTTAATGATGTTCAACAAGTGTTTGTCATGGAATGTGTCCTAATGAGATTTATTTGATGATCTCTTGGCTCTAGACTCGATTAGTGCGTTTTGGGTTTTAGTAATCGAAGGCTAGAGCGGACTGCCACCTATTCAATATTAACAAACTCGAAGTGAGAAAGTCAATAGAAGTCGTGTGTATCTCCGTGACAAATGAGACAAGTTTCTATTGAGAGAAACCCGAATGGTTGGGGAGGGTTGTGTATTGCATCACTGGGTCCATGATGTCGTCTTCAATGTCAGCAATCAATATTGTGATTCTGACAGCATATGTATTGACCCGGTTTCTGCCTAAGTTGTGTGGAGGGCTTCTTTCTTTTCACCCTTTATCCATACATTTCTTTTTCATTCTTCAACTCCTTCAATGCTTACCAAGGCGTCATTACTAACACCTTGTTGTGATTGTTCCAGTGTTAGCTCAATCTTAGTCGGCAATCTTCCCTTATACACATTCATCTCCAATCATACTTAAGGACTGCTATTTCTAACTATGGAGTGTCGTTGGGTAGATCCCTCCGGTTCTGGTTGGATCATAGGACAAATTTCTAACCTTACCACCTTATGACTTCAGAATCGTCATGAAATAAGATGTTGTAGGGTATGAGATCGTCACCATAAAACTTTTCCGAATAGCACTTTGAGTCTTTTAGATCACATTTTAATTACATTGCTCCCCTTATTTTTAATTCTAAGTCACTTAGTTTTTGAAATACTGTGTGATTAAAATTTGTCTTGAAAAGGCCATGGGGGAAAAATGTTGAAGCTTAGCATGAATTATGTGGAATTGTTTCATCTTGCTCCCCCTCAATTTTACATATGTTTGACACCAATAAAAATGATACCAAGTTGTAAAATCGATATAAAATTGAGGTTGAACACTTAGTCATCTTATAACTATCATTCTATGGAATTGTCATTATTATCTTGTTGTTGTTAAGAGACTTTTTGGGAGTGGTTTGAATACATAAGAATGCTCGTGAGATGATGTATCCAAACTCATTAAACTTTGTTTTTTGAAAAACTCCCCCTTGAAAGATGGAGTAT
The DNA here is from genome assembly GCA_026074375.1 of Tanacetum coccineum. Classification (NCBI taxonomy): domain Eukaryota; kingdom Viridiplantae; phylum Streptophyta; class Magnoliopsida; order Asterales; family Asteraceae; genus Tanacetum; species Tanacetum coccineum. The sequence continues at coordinate 21,407 of BQNB010062310.1, read as the reverse complement.
TGAACAGACAATTTTGAAAGATTATGAATCGTCAGTGAGAAATTCTTGAAAAATTGTGTTCAACATTTTGAAAAACATCATGTTAGAAGACTTCTCTTCCAACTCTAAGGGTAAGCGCACTTATGCGTACACTATCCTTTTTCTTGAGCTCAAAACTTTGAATGTCTTGTAAGAACAACTCAAGACCGAGAAATTCTTGAAAACATTGTGTTCAACTTTTTGAAAAACCCCCCCCCCCCCCCCAAATGTTAGAAGACTTCTCTTCTAACGCTAAGGATAAGCGCACTTATGCGTACACTTTCCTTTGTCGTTTGGGACCGAGTTGCAAGTCTGAGGTAACTGTAAGTCATAAAGAAAAAATAGAAATGACATGTTTTGAAAGCATTTGAAACTCCTGTTCGAACTTCATTTACACGCCCGTGTCGATATTAATCAACATTTCAAGGTACATAAATGTTATCGATTCCAAGAGACATGTCGAGAAGAATATTTTTTTGAAACATTTTCTGATTTTTTTGTATTTTCTTTCAGAAATTTTATATTTTTGTATTTTTCTTTTTTCAAAAAATATGTACATGTTGATGTTTGATGACGTATCAAGCAGATTCTTTTGTCAGAACCTCTAGTTCTGCTGGAGTCAAACATCTCATACCGATTCGCCTGACGAGATACTAAAACCTTTCTTCGGGAAGGGCTTTAGTAAACATGTCAGCCAATTGGTATTCAGTTCTGACAAAGTACAATTCAATTATACCGTTTTCAACCTGTTCCTTGATGAAATGATACTGAGTATGGTTGTGCTTGGTATGGGAGTGTTACACGGGGTTGCATGAGATTGCTATGGCTGGCTGAGAGTCGCAATACAATGGTATTTTGTTGTAGTTGAAGCCATAATCTTGAAGCTGTGTCCTCATCCACATGACTTGAGCACAACTTGCAAATAACGTCCTATGATTCAGCCTCTGCGGATGACATTCTAGTGCAGTCCTGCTTCTTTGACATCCAACTGACTAATTTATCACCTAGGAACTGTATTCCTCCAGAAGTGCTTTTACAAGTATCAAGACATCCGGCATGGTCGGCATCTGAAAAAGCTGTTAGTTCAAAGCCAGAATCCTTCGTATACCAAAGTCCCATATTAATGGTACCTTTTAAGTATCAAAAGATCATTTTAACCTCTTTGAGGTGTTTTTCAGTCGGTCTTGCTTGATAACGTGCACAATAACATACTGCTTGCACTATGTCTCGTCTACTAGATGTCAGATACATGAGTGACCCGATTTTACTACGATAGTCAGTTTGGTCTACGAGTTTTCCACTCAAGTTTGCATCTAGTTTAGGTTTGGTAGCCATTGGTGTACCAACGGTATCACATTTTTCCATACTATGTTTTTTAATTATTTCTAAAGCGTACTTGGCCTGATTGATAAAGATACCTCATGGGGATTGGTGGATTTGAAGTCCTAAAAAGAATTTCATTTCCCCCATTAAGGATATCTAAAATCTATTGTGCACTAATTTTTCAAATCTTTTAGAAAATTTAGGGTTTATAGACCCAAAAATGATGTCATCGACGTAAATTTGCACAAGTAGAATGTCCTCCCCGTATTTTATCGTAAATAGAGTAGGTTCAATGGTACCTTTAGTAAAACCTTTGGACATCAGGAAATTTGAGAGTTCATCATAACAGGCTCTCGAAGCTTGTTTCAATCCATATAGAGCTTTCCTTAGTCGGTAAACTTTTTCTAGATGATCAGGATCAACGAACCCATCTGGTTGTGAAACATAAACCTCCTCCTTCAGTGGACCATTAAGAAATGCCATTTTCACGTCCATCTGATAGATTGGAAAAGACTTGTGTGCGGCATAGGCAACGAAAATTCAAACAACTTCCAAGCGAGCAACTGAAGCAAATGATTCCTCGAAGTCAATACCCTCTTCCTGAGCATATCCGTTAGCTACAAGTCATGCCTTGTTGCAAATGACAGTTTGATCTTCATCCTTTTTGTTCTTCCATAACCACTTTATCTTGATTACAGTCTTGCCAAAGGGTTTGTCAACGAGTTCCCAGACTTGTAGTCTATCAAACTGATGAAGTTCTTCCTGTATTGCTTCTATCCATGCAGAATCAGCCATTGCTTCCTTTATGTTTTTTGGTTCAACAATACTCACGGTGAGTGCGAACATACACATTTTAGTATCTGTTGCAAGTTGTCGTCTTGTTTGCACTGGCTTGGATGGATTGCCACGAACTTGAGTTAATGGGTGATCTTTTGTCCATCGGTATACGGAATCTTGAGGTTGATTGAAGGTATGAACATTTGAATTACCAATATTGCTTGAGGAAGAATCAGCATGTTCGTGTACCGGTGTACAGAAAGGATTGGTAAATTCTGCTTGATTATCGTTGTTTTCCTCAGCATGAACATTTGTAGGAGTTGATGGTTCTGATGTAAGGTGAATATTCGTTGAAGGGTGTGTGTCTTGTGGAACAGAATTATCGATGGGAGAAGAAGACTTGTTGACACAAGAAGTACCATCATTGAAAAATTCATCATACAAAGGACCAAAAAGAAGATCCAACTCCTGTTGTGATGGAACTGTTGTATCTGCTGAAGGAAAAAAAATTTGTAGTTCTGGTGCGGGGTCAGGGTTGTCATAATCTGACGCATTTTGTCGTTGGGGAACGAGGCCTGAAGTGTCATTAGCAACAGGCGTCTCTGACATCTCTTTGATCTCATCAAATCTAAGATGTACGGATTCAACTATTAACCTTGTTCTCTTGTTGTAGACACGATATCCCATTGACTGAGTGGAGTATGCCACCAAAATGCATGGATCCCCTTTTTCTTTCATCTTATCCAAATTTTCACCATCTCTTGTTAAGTAGCACGTGCAACCAAAGATGTGAAGGTGTTTAATTAAGGGTTTCCTGTCATTAATGATGTGATATGCCGTTTTCTTATGAGTTGGGATGATGATTGATCTATTTTGAGTATAGCATGCGGTTGCAATTGCTTCAGCCCAAAAGAATAAAGGAAGTTTAGAAGCCGAAAGCATCGTTCGAGCAGCCTCAACGAGAGTGCGGTTTCGTCTTTCGACAACGCCGTTCTGTTCAGGTGTTCGAGGAGTAGAAGTTTGATGCTCAATTCCTTCTTCTTTAAAGAATGCATTAAGTGTCTTGTTTAAGAACTCAGTGCCTCTGTCAGTGCGAACAGAAATTACTGGCTTGAAGATTTCTTTGGATCATCGTGAGAAAGTCTTTTAAAACTTCTGGTGTTTCATCCTTGGAACGTAGAAAGAGAGTCCAAGTGTATCTGGAGTAGTCGTCGACGATTACCAGAATATATTTCTTCCCATTTATGCTTGCAACCCGCATTGGACCACATAAGTCCATATGAAGCAAATTTAACCGTCCTTTTGAACTTGGAACAGTCTTTGACTTGAATGAACTTCGTTTTGCTTTACTCACTTCACAAGAGGAACATAGTTGATCCTTGACATACTTCAGTTTTGGTAAACCAATCACAACATCTTTCTTTGAAAGCAAGTTGATGTAGTCGAAGTTGAGATGAGAAAGTCTTCGATGCCATAACCACGCTTGAGTTGGTGATGCTTTAGCCATGAGACAGATTGGAGTTGATGAAGTTGTTTCTTGAAGAGAAATTGTATAGAGATCAGTTCCACGATTACCGGTTAGTAAGTCGTTTCCCTGAAGATCTCTAACAAAACACGTAGATTTCCGAAATGCAACCTCCAAATCCGCATCACAGAATTGACCAACCGAGAAAAGATTGTATGATTTTGAGACTTCAACGTAGTAAACCTTTTTGATTATGAAGATTTCCTTGCATCCAAATCTCCATAACCAAGAATTGGAACAAATTGATCATTGCCAAAACGAACGGTACCCAAGTATTTTTCAACAAAATTGCACAGCAGAGATAGATTGCCTGTCATGTGCTTTGTGAAGCCCAGTGCGTCAACTATGAATAGGAAAAGTTCTACAATCTCAAGAGAAATAGACGGACGATTGAATACATGACTAATTGGATCCTAAATGTTTTGTGAGTTTATGACATTATTTAACCTAGATACATTATCTATGGAAAACTAACTTCCTTATCACACTTCGTTCCTAATTAGGTACCCATTTCCTTTATACTCAGGAACCCATGTATATGTGATGGGCATTGTTAGCTATCCACCATTTACACGCCTTCACTAGTCTTATTATACAACATCCTATAGTAACTCTTTGAATTTGTATAGTGGATCAGATGCAACTGTTTTCTATGGGTGTGCAACAGATTTGTTCCTTGACGTTTGGGTTTTCTAGTACTAACAGGCACTCCATTAGGCTTCTAGTTCTAGCATTCACGACTTTCAAACACTCGATCCGACAAACACAAGCTCGAAGAGCGACGCATATCACATTCTAAAACACACCAATTTCTCTGTCCACACGCGTCTTCTAGACTCTCAAATCGAACCATGAGCACACACATCTCATCAGTCTGGGCGAATATATGACACTATTCGCAACTTACCACATATCCTACACAATTCTCTACCAGTACAAGCCTTGCGTTGATAGATTAGCGAATACGCGTCAGAAATCGCTAAGAGGTGTTCTCTATCTAACTGAGACACATCTAGTCTATACACACACTTTACACAGAACACTCATGATTAGATAATTTTTCTCAGTTAGCTCTTTTGATAATTATATCAATATATCTAAGATCGTAGATATATGGCAATTATTGAACTCCTTCGGTTGCGATATATCTCTACCTTTAAGGGCAGGGGACACATCCGTATATCAGGATATTATACACACACACTTCTACATATCTGTTAGGGGGGGGACTCTACACACTCTTCACTTTAATGAGTGGGGGGTAGTAGCGAGAGAACTGTGGTTGCAGGCCAACAAAGTATCTGTGGCTCGTGTCCGGACTACATGGGTAGAGTATAGATAGAGTACACGAGACAGAAGTTTGACATATAGGTATACACTCAGGACATAGTGTATGATTGATATGATGTGAGGGGAGAGTCAGAGGAGAGTGCTGGGTTACATATGTCTATGTAGTGTAGTGGCATGTGGGTAGGGACTTTTAGGTTCACTGGTTAAAATTTGTAATTACGAGGTTAGTAGGAGGTTGAGTCTAAAGAGTAGATGAGGGGGATGCAAAGTTTAGGTGTAGTGTGTAGGGATGTGGAGGGTATTTTTATGTGGTCAGAATACATACTCTTGTGAGTGTATGGGGAGGTGAGTGGTAGATCGAAAGTTTACTACAGGAGGTTTTTTTTAGGTAAAGGGGTTTTTAAAGTTTGGGGAGGAGATAATGGTAGAGAGAGTGTATGGGGGGGAGATTACATGAGAGTGGTGGGTACTAGGATATAGTATGACGAAGTATGTACAGGGAAGGATGTGGGATGGTGGGGGAGGGTAGAGAGAGTGGATTGGTAGGGGAGATGGTAGGTAGTTAGTTTGCGAGAGTTTTGGGGATATGGAAATTTGTATTGTAAAGTGGGATGTATTGAGGGAGGGATGGGGGATGGGGAGGTAGTGGAGGGTTTATGGGAATTTTTTGGGTGGGGGGGAGTTGGGTATTTTAGAGGTTTTAATGGTTGGGAGGGGGAGTGTTAGTAGTGGGTTGGGAGTTTGATGTTTAGGGGATTGTGTGTATATTTAAAGTAGGTTTGTTGTGTTTATTTGTTTAGATGTATAATAGTATTTTATTATTGCAGGGAATGAAGTTTAAAAAATGATTTAGAAAAAATGTGGAGAGTTTAAGAGGGAAAAATGATGAACACTCTCTATGTCTTTAAGGATATATGATGGATTATAGGATGATTAGTTGGCGGATTCTGGAGGTAAGGGATATGCAAGATAGACAGGATAATGTGGATGGGTGTTGGGAGTGTTGAAGTTTAGAGAGTGGCGGTGGGAGGGGATCATTAGCCATCAAAAATGTATTTTTGTCATTGTGTGGATTGACTGTGTATGTGCGTATTATTGTGGGTAGTCGATGATGTATGACATATAGATAGTGATTCTGTTTTTCAGGCGGCGCGATTTCGTGTGAGGTGGCGGGAGGGGGGCGGCAGAATGTGGAGGGGGCGTGAACAATGATGAATTATATATACGATTAGTAGTCGTGTTCATATCGTGATTGATTAGTTAGTAAGTGATGATAATGGATATAATAACTAGGCACATATTAGTCTCAGATTAGAGTTATGCTTGTTGAGAGGTGTGTATTTAGAATTGGTGACATAAGGATAGTACACACTCTACGTGACACATATGAAGGGAGATAGTTGCAGTAACTAGGCATAGTGGAGGTTGGTTTGGTGTCACTGTTGACAGTCAGACTATTGAGCTACATATGGGCAGAGACACATAAGATTGATTATGGAGGGGGAGGTATGAAGGCATCGATAGGTGGAGTGAGGTACGTCGTAGATTATAGGGTGATAATGTTATTGCTGTGTTATATAGTTGTCAAAAGTTAGAGGTAGTAGTAGGCAGGCAAGGGTGTTGAGACAGAGTGGTAACTGACATAACACTATGAGCAGACAAGGTACTCAATGAGTTCAGTTAACTATACGTGTGAATAGTAGACATATGAGGAGATCGTTCATTTAGTGATAGTTTATATTGAGACTAGATGTGTGCTATAGTTCTGTCTCATACGTAGCATATAACTAGGTAGAAGTGATGAAGAATGGTTTAGTATTCATGAGTTTTAATATGTGACGAGGTATCACATGATATGAGTGATGTATGTCTGAGTAGGGCGAGTGTGATTGAATGTAAGTTAGTAGTGGTGATAGTTTATGTGACAATGTAGTGTATAGAGTGTGATTTTTATAGAGTTCCTATTGTTACTGAGATACATAAGCAGTGTAGACACAGTGAGACATCTAGATGTTTTCTTGATGGATTGGATTGAGTGATAGTTCTACTGAGTGTAGAGAGATGGTTGTTATTGGTAAATTGTTGTTCAGTGCGATGTTGTGGTTGAGACTGCATTGAATCTATAGTGGCAGACTAGAGAGGAGAGTTGAGACTGTGTGTGAGTGAGAAGTTGCATGACTGTTGGTAGAGGTAGTATGTGATCTTTAGATTTATGTGAAGTTTCATATCAGTTGATGTAGAGTCTGTGTGTATAGGCACACAAGTATAGAGAGGGATCTTATTATTTGTTAATACTAGATATTATCTGGATCGGACATGGGTTAAGAGGATGGGGAATGTATTAGTATGAATGTTAGGTAAGATATTTAGATGAGGTTGGGGGTTGATTAGTTGTTAGTGAAATTGTATTTGAAGGTTGGAGTAGTGGGAAATTTGTTGGATAGATGGTTAAGGGATTGGATGGAGGGAGGGTTGGGAGTGTTGAGGGGGTGGATATATGATTAGTTTTGTATGTTTGGTTAATTGGTATAAGATGATGATATGGAGTATGATGGGGATTAATTTTGATGGTGATATATGTGAAGTGATTTGTAATGTAGTGATAAATTGGAATAGATATGTGTTATTTTTGGATTTGTATTTTGGGTGGATGGATTATAAGTTGAGATTTGATGTAATGTAAATGAGATAGAGTAATTGATATTTAGTTCATAGAATATTTAATGGATAATGATTGGTATTTATAGATGGGAATCAAGCATCTTCAGTATATTAAAAAATGAAGAGCTTAATGAACACCTTTCTCACTTTTTACACATAACATCTTTTTCCTTGTATTCTATCTAACCCTTTTACTTCTGCATTCCTTTACATATTACCAATTCATTCATTAAAACGTATCCCAAACGTTGCACTACTGACCAACCTACAGTTTCCCTACCCCACAACATTCAACTCCCTCTATTCCTAAACTTCCAGTCTGATTTCATCTTTACCTGGTTATCCACAATTCCTGATTGTCATTCTTGTATCTTGGAGTAGTATCCACATTCTTATTTCTGGTGTTTGAAGAAGTTCTGAGGTTGTTGTTGGTAGGTTTGTAGAGTTTCTTGAAGTACTTTGCAATGAGAGCTAAATTTTTCTGCATTTCCTTATCCTTCTTAGCTTGTTCATGATCACTGTCTTCTTCAGAAGCGGACTCAGATGGAGGTATGATTGGCTTGGCTATCTCTTTGCCTTTGTGTCTTGTAGTTGCATGAGATCTGGTTGGAAGTGAAGCTTTTGATGTTGGTGCATATGATTTGTGAGACTTTGATGTTTGATAATATGGATCTTGATATGGTTGAGCAGTAGCAACAAGTGCTAATGGGTTAGCATTATTGGCTATTCTTTTAGCACAGAGTTCATTAACTTCCTTTTGATATTGTTTGAGAATGTCAAAGAACTTGTGATATGAAACTTCATCCAACTTGTGTTGTTGCTTGATAATTATTACCAACCTTGACCATTCTGGTTGAAGTTGTTGAAGAAATTGAACATTGACTTGCATTTTATCAACTGTCAAATTGTTTCTGATCATTTCATTCATCAGCTTGTAAAACCGAGAGTAGTATGTCTTGACATCTTGAATGTTGAGGGATTCCCCTTGTTGTAGCCTTTCGATAGCTTCCCACATTTCAAGAGCTGTATTGCACGCATCAACAGTGTAGTATATTTCATCTCCAATTCCAGTTAATATCATATGAATCGCTTCCTTTTCTGATTCAATAATGAGCTTTGTTTGCAGGAGACATGTTTAGAATTGTCTCAACTGTTGTGTGTTCAGGAACTGCTAGATAATTTTCTGTTGCAGGCACAACTTGTATTACGACAGTAGAAGGAACGTAAGGACCTTCGAGAATGCATTTCCTTAAGGCATCACCATTTGTTTTTGTATCAATGTACCATAAGAAACGTGATCGTCATTGTGTATATCTGCCCGTTGCAAGCATTGGTGGACGATCCCTTGAACCAGCTACCATGATGTTGTTATGCATTTGACTGTCAGTTGTGGAAGTTGTGATTGGAGTAGTCATGATGAATGATTGTTGAATTATGAAGTGAAAAGGATTATGTAGGATCTTAAGATGATAAAGTTGTGTTGTGGTTTTGTCTTGATGTTACAGGTTCGATTTACAAATATGATTAAACAAATCCGGTACCAAATTTGGTAACAAAATCGGTAAAGCAAATTCGGTAACAAACTCGGTAACATACTCTTTAAGATATTGGATAGAGCAAACTCGGAAGGTTTCTCGGACAAAGCAAAACTCGGTAGAATTTGTCGGACAAATTTCTCGGATAGAACTTGAAGACAATATCGATCAAAATCAATGAAAAATTACAAACGAGAATTATCTAACAAATGTCCTATTACAATAATTCGATAATACCTTTCCTAACACAAAACTCGATAAAAACAAAGATTCATGTATCTATTACAACTTGTATGCTAAATTCCGAGAATTCAATGAAATCCTAGAGCACACTTTTTCGATAAATACAAATTTTTTTTGCACTATTACAAAATTCGATCAACCTTTAACAAAGTTCTATGAGAATTAAAATATCGGAATAATAATAATAATAATAAAAACAATTATGGGAATCGAACCAAGGACCTTCTCGATCTTAACACACCCACATAAACCCAACTGAGCTAGGACTCAATTTGTTTTATGCTTTTCCAAATTCGATACTTGAACACAAATTCGAAAGTACTTTCCTTAGCAAACTCGATATAAGAAAAACTAAATAAAATATAGAAAGACCCAAAATTCAGAATAGAACCCAAGACCTTTCGTGTGAAGTCTTAATACTCCCACACAAACCACTTGAGCTAGACCTCAATTTGTGTTATCATTTTCCATTTTTGATATAAATAAGCAAACCCGATGTAGTAAAAGTTGTAAATAACAAACTCGGTGTACTATTTAAACTCGATGATTCCCTATTTTTCTCAAACAGTACGTGACTAAATTTTCTTTTAACCAGAAAGCCAAAATCGATTTGTACTCTTTTTTTTAACAAACTCGACACAAAATTTTTAATAGAAAACCAACCGAAAATTTTATAGACAACAAAAATGAAAGTTTTAATACTCCTAAACTTTAAACAAGATAAAACGTTGAGTAGTTAGGAAACCAAAACTCACTTTTGTAGGATTAATATAATTTTCGAACAAAAAAAAATCTAAAAACCACACGAACACAACTAAATATTATCCCCTTGGCTCTTGATACCAAATTTCGGAACCCAAGAATCACCTTCACTTCATACTTGAATAAGAAAAATAAGATGAGAAGATAAAGAAAGAATTTTAGAGAGAGAAACTAGAGAGAGAAAGTAGAGAGAAAAATGAGATGGTTGATTACCTTGCACAAAAATACAAAATGAGACCAACCCCCTCTCCATCCTTGGAGAGGGGTATTTATAGTTAAAACCAAGAGGCTTTCATGCCTTGGTATTTCTACGGGCTAGGCTCGGGATTACTTGGGCTTTCGCCCAATACACGTGACCGATTAGCTTACAATAAACGAGCCCGTTTACCCTTTCTAGCCTATTACAACATATAATTAAATAAATAACCGAGACCTAATATAATGAACGAACTTCCTTGTTTGACTTAATATTTTAAGGCTAACAGAACCTTTAGAGGCAAATAAGTCAGAGATCAAACCGCTTATTAAGGAACCGCCGAATACCCTTTTAATGAGGGACGAGGAAATCGAATTTAATTCTCATGAGGATATTGATGACCTTGTTCCAATCCCAAGGGTATCCGAGAAATCCTTAGATTCTCTTGACCTGATTTTAGAAACTTTCAAAACGACTATCACTGATCCTTTGTTTGATTTCGATTCTGAATTTACTTTAAATTCAGACAATCCTATCTTGGATATTCAGAACAAGGAGAGTGATGAGTCTGAAACGGAGACCATAATGGATGAGTTGCAAATTAATAGTACACAAACTACCGTACAAATCCCACCTCTGTATGAAAAGTTAAATTTTGATTCAACCATGCCTAAACCAATCCTTACATTCCTACATTTTCGTTATGGCATTTTTGGTTCTCATCGTGTTTTTGACATACTTGGCCCAAGACTACCATTTTCTTTATCATACAATTTTAGCCTCGTCTTTTCTAAGGAATACCTCAAATTTCTCTTATTAAATATATTCTTGCTAGGAGACGAAAATACAGTATTTGATCCCGGAATTATCGTTGTTAACATTGACTCTAAAGTTTGAGGAAGTCCCTCCGAAGATATTCATGCCCTTTTGCTTTAATGAAAATTTAATTTTGGGCGAGTCAAGCTAGTGACTCGATAGTAAAAAAGCGCTTCTCGGGAGGGAACCCGTGTCTTTCTTCTGTCTATTTTCTTAATAAATAAGTATGTGATTTTATAGCCCAAATGTGGAGGCGTGCTTCTTTCTTTGGTGTGTGGTACCGTTTTTGCAGGATTCCTTAAGATCGTGAAGACCCGTGCTTGTTTTCAATCCTCCAATCATCTGGTCATTGATCTTCTGCTTATTTTGGAATCCTCAATCCTGATCTTATATATATATATATATATATATATATATATATATATATAATATATATAATAATTTGTTTCCCGCCTTTATACACTTGGAATTTTTACATTTGCCCCTATTTTCGTTCATAAGTGTGGGGGTAAAACCCGATATTTTTGAACATTAAGGCCAATGTTCTATTCTAAGTGTGGGGGATTTCTATCGAAATTTGATCATACTTGTTGCTTGTTTGTGTCCCTCGCAACCCCGTTTTGACCAAAATTTTAAATTTTGTACTGCTTTATTAATAATAAAATAAATAAATCAACAAAATTATATATATATAATATATAATATATTATATATATATATATATATAATATATGGTAAAAAACGGAGGAATTTCAAACTAGTGATTTCTTAATCCCCTTAGAGAACACTTAGCTACTTTTCGAGTAATTAGTCCAAGGGTTTGAAATTTTTGGTTTTCCTAAGTGTGTATTTATGATAAAATAAAAATTAAAAAAATACATTGCGTGAGGACACGACAATAGCTTTAGTATGAGGATTTTGGATATGTGTTAATAACATATCATATTTTCCTTAATTAAAATGAGCCTTAAAAGACCAAAATACATGACAAAATGCATTGTATAAAGTGGTTTTTGTCAAATGTATCTTACAAGTAACGGATATTAAATAAAAAACGACAAAATGAAGTTTAAAATGGACAAAGCAGCAGAGATTGGGAAGAGTGGCAAGAAAATCAAAATCCAAGCGCGTATTCATTTTATGGGCCAACCCGTACCCATTTAATGGGCCGGGTCAGCCCATTATAACTTGAAGTATATAAATCCTTAAGCCTAATGTACAAAACTTTATACTATCCTAATCCATTTACAAAAATCCAATTCATACATAACCTGGCCCAAGTCAAGCCCAACATCCCAAACCGGTCAAACTCAAAACGTATAACAAGCGGGTCAAACATTACTGTTTACCTTTCTCTTTCCCTCCTTTATTTTTACAACAACACGAATCACACGGTAAAATCCACCATTCACCACACGCTCTTATAGCTTCTAGAAGGTTTATCTGACACGTCTGACATCAATTTAGCCACGCTGGCAATCTTAAAAGTTTTGATTGGTTGGGAAACGTGGAGAGGATCCAAGGGCCATGATGATTAATTTGGAGTTTGTTGCAAATGAAGGGCTAAGATTTGAGTTCCGGGACTGTAACATTCGAGAATTTTCGAAATTTCGAATGACGATTTCCCTTTGATTGACTTTTAGGACCTGACCTTGACATTTTTTACTTTGTCCTTTTATTGTCTCTAAAAAGCGATTACCGCGTAAAGCCGGTATTTTTCGAACATATTAAAAAAGATATATATGTTATTTTATAGAGCTGACCAGTATTGAAAACGAACCAACAAATCACATGTTTTCACAACTCGTAACTCTAAAGCAATTGATGTAAAACGACTTCCTGACACTTTTCAGTTTTGACCGCGAGACCCGAAAAGACATCAGAAAGTGACTGAGAATGCCCCTCGCGAAGATTTAGAAACGAGAAAATAATTATGTTATATTCAATTAACACATTTTATTAAATAAAAATATTAAATAAATTAGTCATCATTTTATTCGAAAACGTTTGTTGATAACGCGAATATGAGGGTTAAAAGTTATTTCTAGTTTTACTTTCGGACGAGACGTAACCGGTTCACTAAATAAATAACGAATATTTTTATAAATGTTATGAAAATATTTATGAAATATTATCAAGTAAATACTCATTTTTATCGGAAAAGTGATTTAATAAGAAAACAATGGCTGCGGAGCTTTCATCTGTATTTTGAAATCGTCCGATGCGATGAGGTGCTCAGAGACGAGTCCAGAACCACTATTTTACAACAAGATCACTCACAGTTACACTTTAGTCCCTGGGTGATATTTACATAAATTACCCAACTTATTTATACAATGACACTTTTATTTAAAATACTTTTAATATATATAATTTTTTTATAACTTTTTAATCATTTTCATTTCATATATATACACACACATACTATACTCCCTCTCCTCTCCCATTATCCGGCCGGCCACCACCCAGCCGCCGCCGCCGGAAAACTTTTCCGGCGGACTTTTCCGGCCGAAACCAAAAAAATGACCTCATGCAACCGGATCTACCCGATCCCCTTACCCACGTCGCCACCACGCGAACCCGTTTCTTTCCCCTCTCGCGGCTGTCTCAGCCGCGCCAACACAACCATCCAACCCACCGCCAGTCGTTATCTCAACAATGCCCACCACCCCCTCCGTTGTCACCACTCCGCCACGACACAACCTCACCACGTCATCACCAAAATAAAGGGTACGTGTGGTTTTAATTATTGGCACCCACAGGGTGGTTTTATGGGTGGGGGGGTTTATATCAACATAAGGGGTGCTTATCGGTTTTGTGATGACCGCACCAAAAAGGTGCTTTTGATTTTTGATAACCACCAAGGAGGGTGCGTTTGGTTTTCTGTCACCAGCTAGGTGCGTTGTCCCGTGGTTATCACCAACGGAGGGTGAGTTGGGTTTACTCACCCAAGACAGGTGCTTTGGTTTGTTAAACCACGCCGAAAAGGGTGCGTTTGTTCATGGTTTTTTAGGGAAGCAGTTTGAGGGTGTTCGTTTATGGTTTTGCACCACCAACGGGTGTGCGTTGGTTTGTGTTGCAACCAGCCGAAGGTGCGTTGTTTGTGTTTGCATCAGCTAAGGTGCGACTTAGGTTTTGTGGTTTCAGCCGACTAGGAAGCGTTTGGTTTTGTTTCCACCAATAAATGCGTTTTGGTTTTGTGATGCAACATCGAGGGTGCGTTTGACTGTTGTAGATGGATTAGGGTGCGTTTGGCCGTTAAACAGCCAAGGGGTGTGTTTGGTTTAATAAGTTAACACATAAGGTGTGTTTGGATTAGCAGAAATGGAATTAGGGGTCGTTTGTTGGTGCAATTCGGCATAGGAGCGTTTGGTTAGCGAACAACATAGGTGGGTTTGTTTTAACAAAAATGGACTCATAAATATAATCAAAGCTTATAAATGAATAAAACGGAACTTAGTGGTGAGTTAATGGTCAAATAATCATAAATATATATTTAAATGTTTAGTTATAAATATATAATAAAATATAATTTAAAACACGTGATATTGGCAACCCGGTTGTTTGAAACGTGGAATAACATTAAGATTTATAAATATGAAAAAACGTTATATAACCGCAAAGGTCAGACGAAATTTATATAATTGTCCTATATATATTTTATGATTCACAAAAACTGCACTTACTTTAGAGACCGATAAAAGGACTAAATTATATTTTAAAAATATACTAAAATATAACTATATGATAATCTGAGCAACGAACGAAAACTATACTTTTACAATGAGACAACTATTTTAGACACGACCCGTCGAGGAAACGAAACATAAAATTTTAAAATATTATCTTATATTTTAAAATTGTCAGCTAGAAGATAACATAACAATTGTTGTAAAAGCTTTACAAACATCGTTTTAACATAATTTGTAACCTTAAAACATCGTTTACATCTATACGAGAACTTTTTATTTATTTAATTGATTGTCTTTGTTATATAATTCACGGTAGGAATTATATAAGGGTTATTTTTCATATGTAATATATAAAGAATATATATTACACACTTAGCGTATATTTTCAATTTATTTATTTAACCAACCACCAAGATATTACAACTTTAAATCTAAATCTTTTATCAATGTGTCGCGTTGACGTAACCATTCATCGGGAAACCCAAATTCATTATCCTAGGCTAGTGGGTCTTAACCGTTAAGATTAGTTGCAACTTCTACTCGAGCTGCTTCATCTTCCGTTCGTGTTGTGCATATTAGATGCCTATCTGTCAATCATTCTTCATCATCGAGGTGAGTTTCATAACCTCGCTTTTCAATCTTTTGAATGTTTATAAACCCGCGAGGGGGATACATGCTTTTTTACAAATCGCATTTACATGTTTCATTACAAATTAGGTTTCACATACTCTTTTACAATAGCTCGCTCTGGATATATAACTTGACTTCATTTTTGGTCACAAATATATGTACTCTTTATTTGAAAGAGATGATGTATTAGCTTAAGCGGATGAACTGATGACAAAACGGTACTTTACTGAGCCCGGTAATCTTGAGGGGACACCACTAACGGGGAGTGACAATATTTTACTTTACTGCCGAGTGTTCTTGGATGGGACCACCGTAACGGGAGTATATATTCTTTTAAATCCCTGCCCGGTAAAAGTTCTTGGGAGGGGAACATCCCTGTGATGTGTTATATATAAGTCAACGCACACGGTCAATTAACTGTAAATTCACTTGAGTGAGCACGAATGTTATAAATAGATCTATTCGGGTGTGTGATCCCGTTCGGTGATTAGCTAACGCCATTAATTCAAAACTAATAATTTCTTAATCCCCTTAGATGAACACTTAGTTACTTTTCGAGGTAATTAGTCCAAGAGGGTTTAAAATTTTTGGTTTTCTAAGTGTGTATTTATGACTGCGTGAGGACACGACAATAACTTAGTATGTGGGATTTTTGATATGTGTTTAATAACATATCATTTTTCCTTATTAAAATAAGCTTAAAAGACCAAAATACATGAAAAATGCATTGTATATGTGTGTTTTGTCAAATGTGTCTTACAGGTAACGGATATTAAATAAAATGGACAAAAACAAAGCTAAAATGGACAAAAGCAGGCATGAGATTGGAAGAGTGCAAGAAAACAAATCTGAAGGCGTATTCATTTTATGGGCCAACCCGTACCCATTTTAATGGATCGAGTCAGCCCATTATAACTTGAAGTATATAAATCCTTAAGCCTAATGTACAAGCCTTTATACTATCCTAATCTATTTACAAAAATCCAATTCATACATAACCTGGCCCAAGTCAAGCCCAACATCCCAACCCGGTCAAAGTCAAAACGTATAACAAGCGGGTTAAACATTACTGTTTACCTTTCTCTTTCCCTCATTCGTTTTTACAACAACACGAATCACAGGGTAAAATCCACCATTCACCACATGCTCCTATAGCTTCTAGAAGGTTTATCTGACACGTCTGACATCAATTTAGCCACGTTGGCAATCCTAAAGGTTTTGATTGGTTGGGAAACGTGGAGAGGATCCAAGGGCCATGATGATTGATTTAGAGTTTGTTGCAAATGAAGGACTAGGATTTAAGTTCCGGGACGCTCGTGAAGATCTAGAATGATCCTTTCATCATTATAAATAGAGGAGGCTTCACACAGAGATGGACATCTAGGGTAGTAGTAGCTTATTAGTAGCTTATTTTGTAATTTTAGCTTATTGTTTTCTTTTTAATGTAATTTCCTTTTTCATCAGCTTGTAACCTCTTTTAAGATTAATAAAATTCAGTTTCATTTAAATTTTGCCTTAAATTCTGTTTACTTTTAAGCAATAATGGTTTAAATATGTTTGGAATTTACTAATAAGTTCAAATAAGCTCATTACCTTTTAAGCTACTGCTTACTCATTTAAGCTTTGCTAAAAGCTTAACTGAATAAGCCTCTCATTATAACAACCTCCAAATTTACCTTAAGCTTATGTTAAGGATGATAATAGAGAATTGGATGGGCTTATGGACAATACCAGCTTGTTTTTAACAAGCTGGAGCTTATAGAATAAGCTCTTAAGAGCAATTTAGATCCCTGTTAAGCTGGGATCAAGGTACACTTTCTTTACTCTTTTTTGTTAAGCTTAATTACTGTTCTGCTTATCATTCTGCTTATTATTGATTTTATATGTTTATTCTGCCTTTTGTTAGCTTATTATGTTAGTTTATAGCTTAGTTTTAAGTTTGATTAGAGTTTAGGTAAAATCCGTCCAAAATAGTTAAAGCTGCTTTTTCTAGTAGCTTATTAGATAAGTGCTTATTTTCCTAAGTTTTTAGCTTAAATATCTTCAGTATGCTTAGTACTTTATCTATTTTCAATAATCTAAGCTTATCTAGGTCTGTTTAAGCTTAAAAATTAATTTTAAAAGTTTAAAGGGGTGTTTGGCACAAGCAGTCTTAACAATAGTTAAGACTGCTAGGGTCATTTTTGGTCATTAAGTTGGTTTTAATAAGCTTTTATTTAGCCTAAATAATAGTTCTCATAAGTTTAAAATTAGCTTTGTTTAGTTTTGATGTTGTTTTAAGAAATTCTCAAATCTGCTAGTCTTAAATGTTTTTAAATTACTTATGTAATAAATTTTGTTAAAACTCGTCTTAAGGAGTGTTTTGGTATTAGAAATTGGCTACATATGCATCAAGGGTTTTTCTGTTTAAAAAAATAGTTTTAATTAGTTTAAAAATCCAAAAAAATGTTTTTCTGTTTTTAAAAATTAGTTTAGAGCATTTAAGTTTAGAAATTTACATTTTGAGTTTTTAGAATTTTTAGTTAATTAGTTAGTTTATTTAGTTTTTAATTGATTTAAATATCGTTAGGTTTTTAAATTGCTTTAATTTCTAGTTTAGCGTGCCTTTATGTGGTTTCCCTTTGCGTTATTAGGTTTAGAATCCAAAATCCAAAATATTGATTATTCAAGCACGCGATCACAAACCGAAACAAAGTTTTCAATTCACACTTCGTTGGGATACGCCATCCGGGAGATAAAATATTGTTTGTCCTCAAGCAATTTTTATATCAAACGGGATACTCTCTATACTAATTTGAGATATTTAGGATATATAATATATTTTATATAGACTATTTTAATCGAATCAAGTTTTTAACTGTTAGATCTAGGTAGCTTTTGACTTGACCAAGTTTTAAACTCTAGCTTTCCCTTAGCTTTCGAGACTTAACGTTTACTTAACTTTAAAATTTTGCAAAGAACAAAAAATGATAGAGCTAGATATAAGTTAGATGCTAAGCATGGAGTAGTTCGATCTCTTTAGAGCTCATAGAGGTTAATTGTGGCTTTTTGCTCCCATCAGCTTAATAAACATTATAATTTTTAAATAAATAAAGTTACTTTGTTTTTTTGAGATTCTTAGTTTAAATCCATTTGTAGAGATTCCTTCTGGTGAAAGTAAGGTACACATCGAGGTTTTGTCAGTGTTGTGGGGAAATAGGCTACCGATTCCTGACGGCTCACTACCATTGTCTAGGTAGTTAAAAGACCACAGGACTTGAAATTTGGCTATAATAATAATAATTATTATAAACCGAAGCCGAAATAAGACTTCTGGATCATGGTCGGCTCGCATACCGATGTGACAGTCGTTTAAAGGGTGGAGGCAATAATAATAAGAACTGTGGGCTGATAAAAGTTTACTGGATAATGGTCGGCTCGCATACCGATGTGATAGTTTTCAAAAAGGTCGAGGATCTCCTGGTCAAAATAAGACTCCTGGATCATGGTTGGCTCGCATACCGATTGTGACAGTTGTTTAAAGGACCGGGAGGTTTAATAATGTTGCAATAATAATAATAAAGCCAAATTTCGACTCCGGGGTTATCTAAATAAAGCCCTCGTCTTTGGACTCGTAGTTGAGTTGTTTTGGATGAAATAAAAAGGATAACCCCTAAATTATGCGAAATTAGAACCTTAATGTGGACCTTATTCTTACCATATCGTTTTTTAGGAAAGGATTTCAAACTAATTATGGTCTAAACTGGGTTTACTTTATGATAAATAAGGCAATAATTTATTTGTCATCAATAATAATGATAATAAAATCTATAGATGATTTAGGAATAATGGGAGCCAAAAGTTAAATATTTTACTTAGATAATTAACATTTATAAGTAGTGTTAGCATCTAATATTATATTTTGCTGTGATTTCGTTTTGAGCTTAGTTTAGGGATTGTGAAAAGTCAAGGATGAAGAACTCCCGTTCTTTAAGCCTTTTTAAGGAAATTTTATTAATTTTTATCTTAGTTTTTATCTATTATTAAATAAGTGGTTAAAACGGGGGTGCTTGCGAATAGTGATTTTTACCTCTTTAATGGCTTTAGTTCTTATAAGTGGGATAAAATTATTTATTTCCGGGTTTGTTTTATTAACATTGCGTGTGGAACCAGCAATGGTTTAATGTGGGGGAGTTTGATGTGTGTTAAAACACACATCCTTTAGGCAGAAACTGGGTCAATACATAATCTATCGGATTTCACAAAGATGAATTCTGATACTAAAGACGACATCATGGACCCAATGCTGCAATGCACAACCCTTCCTAGCTATTTGAGTTTCTCTCAACAAAAACTTGTCTCATTTTTCACGGAGATACACACGACTTCTATTGACTTTCTCACTCTGAGTTAGTTAATATTGAATAGGTGGCAGTCTGCTCCAGCCTCCGACTACTAAAACCAAAATGCACTAATCGAGTCTAAAGCCAAGAGATTAATAAAATAAATCTCATTAGGACACATTCCATTACTAACACTTGTTGAACACCAATAAGTTCACAAGCTGTTAACAAGAGTCCTACGCATTATCCTTGTGATTGTGCCAGAACATCCATCAAACAAGCTCTTGGAAGGTGACTTGCGAGATTCTATATGAATCGAACTTGTGTTAACTGGAAAGAAACAATGGTGTGATTCAATGTGAATCAAACTTGTTCCAGTAAATGAATTGACAACTTAATCAGAAAGATAGTAACTATCTGATTCACTCATATCGTGTTGTTTGCTTTGAGACGTTCCGATATTGATAACTAGCAAGTACGATGAATCTAATGCATCTGCGTTAGAGGATCTAACACTTTGAGCTGGAAACCCTGTCAAGGAGATTCTTTGAATCTACCTGATCACATGTACAGTATTTATACTATAAAATGGTCCTACGGAACCGGAGGTTAATCTAACTAAATCTGGACGAATGATAAAGCCATATTCGTCCACTCGCTTTATTGCTATCTGTTTTATTTCAGGATTCATATAAAGATGGAGATGGTGATGCCTCATTCCAGCTGGAGTCAGATTCACTACCATATGCTCATGCTCAAACTACAAAGACATACTATAAGCATCAAGATTCAAGAATCATGAAAGCTCAAGAATTAAAGACAAAGACTTCCGCAAACTCTGATATTAACAATAACTCCTCAGAAATCAAGCTTCGGGGGAGATTATGATAAAGCTTTCAAGATGATGCAAAGTTTGAGCATGTTGGTCAAGACTCAAGATCGCAAGGTGGCAAAGACGTTAAATACAAACAAGGATAAAGATTTAAAGATCTTGGAACGAAAGACAAAGTCAAAAGACAATGACAAAGGCTCAAGATCAAATATCACAAAGCATGACGGAACAAGCCTACAACAAGATAAAGACCAAAACAAAGACTCAAGAACTAAACGATAAAGCAATCTCAATAAGTCCAAGGAAGTAGGATTCAAAGACCTCGCTTCGGGAAAGATTGTTAGCCTCAAAATATTAAGTCAAATAAGGAAACTCGGTCTTTATTTATTAGTCGTTGTAATTGGCTAGAAAAGGGAGTCGGGCTTGTGATTTAATCTAATATTGTATACGTTGTGAGCTAAAGCCCAAGACCCGAGCCGGTCCAACAACCCTACACCTAGGCACCACCCTAGGGTAGTAAGAAACTATAAATACCCCTCTCCACTCTAGGAGAGGGTGTTGGTTAGTTGGTCTCATTTGTAATTTTTGTGCAAGGTAATCAACCATCTTTTTTTCTCTCAACTTTCTCTCTCTAGTTTCTCTATCTAAAATTCTTTCATATATTCTCATCTTATTTTTCTTGTTCAAATGGTGAAGTGAAGGTGATATTGGTTTACCGACATACCCCAAGATACAAGAATGACAATCAGTCTGGACAGTTTGGGAATCAGAGGACAATGACTGTT
>BQNB010062309.1:23150-36130 GCA_026074375.1 Tanacetum coccineum | reverse complement strand
AGTTTCTTTGGTTCCCTCTAGGATAGTGTTTGTTTTGTTTAGGTGTTTCTACCTTCTCTACTGTTTCCCTAGCAGACTTAACAAATTTTATCTTTTCAGTGCTAGGTCTAACAGTTTTATCCTTAACATTAGGTATAAATTCTACCTCACTATCATCATCAGAATTCTAATCCTCAATGACTGGAGGTCTAAAGTTGTTCTTCTAACAGTTTTAGGTTCTACTGCATCACCATTATTTTTTACATCATCAGACTCATGATTTGACTCAACTTTCTTAACATTACTAGGTGTAACAATAGTAGTAACATCCATATTCTCACTTTTAACTGTTTCGTCCATAAACGTTAGATCAGGTTTGAAGGGAATGAAGTTCCCTGTATAAGGAGGGAGAACTGCATGATATCCCTTATCAGATTTGGACTTATTATACTCTTGATTTTCTAACATCTTAGATGAATTCACAAAGCTTTCTACTGCAGGAGAAGCTGCAGTAGAAGAAGCTGTATTATATCCTAGTCCAGTTTTAAACTTGTCACATACTTGACTTTCTAGCAGATTGTTCAAAGATTTAGATGAATTTTGAAACTTCTCTAATGTTAGTTTTAACTCATCTCTCTCTTTTTCTGCTTTTTCCAATTTCTTTTTGTTTTCAACTAAAGCATTATCTCTTAGTTTAACTTTAAGGTTTAAAACATTAATGCTCTCTTCAAACTGTAACACCCCCAAAATCATCAACAAGGCAGCGACATACCACTTGAGGTGCTACTTCATAGTTCATACACACAAGTTACAAAAAACGACCTCAAAAGAGACGTTTAATAAAATGTCACATTCGATTTAAATAAATCAGAGTAAATTCAGGTCCCAATAATTTAAGATTTAACAAGATTACAAGATTTCAAACGTGAATCATTTTGCATATTTGAAGTTAAAAAGCTATCGAATGTGAAGAAAACTGAGTCTTTAAAGTTTTGATATCCGCGCGTCTCGAATGCTCCCAATGCTCAGCAGCTCAAGATATAACCTGAGAAAAATACATGCAAAAACGTCAACAATAATGTTGGTGAATTCATAGGTTTAAGTAAAAGCAGTATTGAAATAATTCAAGTAATATTTCAGTAAGAAAAGTAGCGTTACAACATTTCAAAGTATTATTTCCGAATCCAAGTAGTGATTTAATAACTCATGTAATGTTCAGTAGTGGACCACAAGATTTAAGTAATAGTAGACTACGAAACAAATTCAGTAGTCCAAAACATGTATTATTGCACTAAGCTCATGACCCTGAAACCTTAATTGTTTTTTCCCTTACAATATATAAGATGTATGCCAAAACACCCTAAATTTCCTCACCATGTTAAATGCACCATGGCCAACTTATGACCAGAAATTCAAGGAGGGGATTGTTAATCCCGATAGATCTACCCACAACATTCACGCTTACCCCAACAAGGTAATTAACGGTTCATGATAAAAGGGACTTAATTGGCATTGTGGTAACCTAGGCAATAATATTAAGGCAACAATCTGGATAGCATAAAGTTTGAAAGTACTTGTGTCTAAAAGTAAAGCAAGTAATGTGTTCAAAACTCATGGTTCCATATATAGGAATTCAATGATCACAAATCATGTAGTAAGCAAATCAAGCTTTGGTAAAAATAGTCATGTAACGCTTACGTAGTAGAAATCAATGAGTTTACTTAGTAAAACGAGCATTTATTCTCACCCCGAAAACAGTTTATGAAAATCATTAAAAGAGAAAAGGTGAGGCTATGAACTCACCGCGAATAGAAGATGCGATCAAGATATCCAAACAAGATAGAAACGAACGCCGACAACCAACCGCGACCTATTAATAAATATAATATGCGATTGATACTCGAGCTATATAAAATACGCAAATCAATGTACATATACATAATGTGCATGAAAAATGATACTTTGGAATCCATGGACTACATCACTTAATGTTTCTATTGATTACACATTTTCTGAAATTTTATCCGTTTTTAGCTAAACGATTGGCTTACGTAAAGGAACGCTAAATGGTCGAACTAGACATTCTGCTTCCATCTTAAGTTACCCTTATATGTTATCTAACTACCATAGTTCATCCATAAGTCATAGCCTAAGCACTCATCTTATAAAAGGCACACCAATGTTACTAGTTCTAAAACAGGGCCTGCTGGAACTGATCAAAAGTTGGACACTATTAGACACCTCTAACCTTTCCTGAAAAATCAGGAAAAATTCCAGTAATTCACACATATCATGAGGATACTACAGTTTAAATTTCGTCGAAAAATATTAAGTTTTGATCTGCATGCTCACTACATCTTTGGAATCGAATTTCTGGACTGCAAACACAGTTTTGACAACCCATTTAGTGAACATGTTTTGACCCACTTTTAAGCAATGAAAATCGACGAGGCCTAGTTCGTTGGAAAGTAGACTCGAAGCACTTAATCATAGGGTCCTGAAAATCTAGAAAACCTATTGTTATGACCAAGTTACACTACTCGTAAAATAGACTAAAATTCTGGACAAAAACAACATGTGCAGAATTTTGCCGAAACAATTTCTCAACTTCAAATCGTCATAACTTTCTCGTTTTTAAGAGTTGGAAGCTCAAATTTTTACCACACGTTCATTATTACGACCTCTACCATCCTAAACTATAAAATTTCAGTTTATGACAACTCTCATCTCACTAAACCAAGCCTAAAGAATCTGGTCTAAATGAGGATTTACAAACCCTCCAAATCTTAAATGTGTATAAAATATAGAAATCAGACACATGCACTAGTATAGAAATTAATCGATGATAAAGGGTTACAAAAGACTTACAAACACACAGAAATCAGAAAAGATCAACGCAATTTTCTTCTTTTCTTTGCTTAAGCCGAAAACCACAAGGATCAAAAACATAACAATCTTGATTGTTCACCAAACTTGTTTTACTACACCGAAATCTTTCAAAAACCTTATTATCACACCCTTGATACTTTATGCACCCTATTAGATTAAAAAACCCATAATAAAAAATTTAATAAAATCTTATAACTTTTTAATACTTGATGCATGATGAATTTTAATAGAAAAGATTGATGGGGTTTTATGTAGGAATGATATTAGAGTAGGATGGAAGTGATTTAGTGATTTTTTTTGATGGTGGTGGAGTTGGTTCTTGTTGATGCTCCAGAACATAGAGGAAGAGAGGAAGAAGGAATCGTTAGATTTTGTTTTTGACTGTTGTGTATGTATATGGAATGAAAATAAATAGGATTTAGGTATATATATATATATATATAAAGTATATAGTAAATATAAGATTTATCATGAATTAGATTTCCATAAAAAAATAAAAAAGGGGGGGGGGGGGTCGTTTGTTTGGTTCGTTTAAAAAAAGAGTGGGCTTTTATAATTTTTTTTTATCAAAGTATACTTGGGCTTGGTGTGTTATAAATAAATAAAAAAACTAATGAGTGTTAGGTTTTTGTTTGTAGGAGGAAATACAAATAAAGGGTGTGTTTGGGTTTCAGGGGGGGGGCGGGGGGGGGGGGGATTTAGTAGAATAAAATAAAATAAGGGGTGTTTCTGTCTTTGATATGTGTATGTTTATAGATTATATTTTATTTTTATTTTCTAAATCATTAATCCACAATGTTTTTTTTAAAACACGTAGTTAAAATATTAAAAATTGTAAAAACACTATTTTGACACGATTTTGGCAAAACACGGATAAAAGATGAAATACATAAAAATAAAATAAAATAAGCTCTCCTGGCTAAATTATGAAATTGTTGATATCTCGAACGCTAAAATGGATAAAATCCAAATCATGACTCGAAAATAGTTAAAACGACGATTTTCATCAAGTCCGAGCAAAAGAATAAAAATGATTTCTACAAATTAGAAAATACATTATGAGCGCCGTCTAATCATTGATCTTAAATTCGGGTTGTTAAAGTATCTACCCCTTTAGGAGCGACGACCCGACGCTCATTCGTCTGGAACGTCTTCGTTAAAATGTGATGCGGTAATGATATCCATAGGCACATCGAGGTTTCCAACGAAAATTGAATGAACAATAGTCAAAGCATCATATATATGCAATGAGCATGAGCGAACGGATTGAATGTCGTGAGAATCCTTAAAAGGAAAGATAAAATACATGACTCGAAGAAGAAGCCATTAGAAACGAGGAATTTAACAAGTCGTCAATTCTTGGAAGCGATTAAGGGTTCATTACTATTAGCTTATCAAGTTCGCCGCGGTCGATACAAATTCGGAAAAATCCATATAACAAATTATGAGTCAAAAGGTGTTCATAGCCCAAAGAATGATTCGTGCGCACGCTATGTCGGATACACATAAGCCCACTCATTTATAATTTGTCACTTACAAAAAGAGGCGTCCCAATCCTTGTAAGTAATAATTTATAAACTTATGGTTCGGCGGTTTATAATTTCCTTATTCAAATGAAGAAGCGTCCCAATTCATTTCAATAAGACGATTATAAATCATCCTACTTAAGCATGGCCGACACAAAACACAATATCAAAACAATGTTACAATAAGTAAAAAGGAGTGTCTACTTGACGGCATGATTCTTCAAAATCATAAGAGTAACAAGAAGAGTAAAGAGACGTTAGTCCATCATGTTCCAAAGGTAAGTGCCAAAAGACGGCACGATCCGAGGTGACAATGTAAAGCCGTACTCCCATCAATTGGAAGATTTCAAAACAATGGATTACAAACACAACATACGCGATTTCAAAAGCATAAGAAGAGTGTTCGGACTCGGAGTCGAACATTAAAATAACTAGTGGAATTGACAAAGTACACTGAATGTCAAAAAGGAAATAAAATAAGGTCACGTTAGTGTTTCGTAGATCACCGCATCGCTCATAGAATATCAAAGAAAAAGAACTTATTAAGACTTACTATGTAGGTAATTATTATTACGTAAACATTTCTGCCCTTTGCAATCTGACTTAATGGACTTATATTTCAAAATCCGTAATAGGTATAAACGAATGGTTTTCGCCTTAAACAAGATGTTAGACTATAGTTTACTGAGATTACAAGATAAATACTCAAAGTGTTAAGATCCTAAGTGAAGTTATCACTTTACCATCATGTGTCAAATCTGATTATTTAAAATGTTTTCTTGTTCTCGTTTTTAGCATAATTCCCATTTTATAACTCCGTTTGACCCAAAACGAAAGCCCATTTTATCTAAATCCTACAGGTTTTAATTGGAAAATGGGGCACTTAATATGAAAATATTGGTCTCAAACTCATTTTAAAAATCTGGGCACAATTTATGATTAGTTTGGCCGTTCTAGTCGTAACTCATTCATCCGGAATAGTTACGGATTTATCCAAAGAACCACATGGTCCTCATATGTTTTACCCTTCACCCATGTAGAAACCCAGTAGCCTCCAAGTCAAATAAAATTAGTTATAAGCCTAACTATCTGCATTACAAATTATGGGTACATACTAAGTTTGTTTCCACGGTTTTGGTCGTATCTCGACCATCCGGAAGAGTTGGCGTTCCATACAACTCACCACTAGGACCTAACATATTATCCTATTCATTAATGCAAAGATACAGTAGGATTTAAACCAAAATTTTCCCATTAAAATACCATCTTTACTCAAAAGTTCCAAAAAAATAGCCAAAAGTAACCATAAATAGTCAACACTTACAGGAATTACTATTATATATATATAGATGGCGGTGATCCCGAAGATAAGCGTAAGATTTTAAGAGAGGAGTAGCTCATATATGTACGAGTATCTATATATAATACTAGTATTGACGTTCAAGGGAGAAAATAAGAAAGCAGGAAATACGCGATAATCGGAATGGTCAGCGTATATATAACCGACCGATATAAATAAAATAATATGATGTCATAAGATAGACGTATGAGAGCAAAATAATAACCAAGCATTATATATTCATTATTAAAATAATAGCAATAAGGATGCAAAAGTGAGCATATAAGTTACCTGAGAGCAAGCGCGCGCGAATATCGGACAATGGTGAAAGACTCTTATATTTTTTCGAAAAACGATTATAGTCTAGGGTTTTGAAAACGACCTAGTTCGCTATAACGAGTGCTCTGATACCAATCTGTAACACCCCTAAAATCACAACAACGCAGCAGAATACCACTTTGGGTGCTACTTCATAGTTCATACACACAAGTTACAGAAAACAACCTCAAAAGAGACGTTTAATAAAATGTCACATTCAATTTAAATAAATCAGAGTAAATTCATGTCCCAATAATTTGATTTTAACAAAAATTACAAGCGTTCAAACATGACTCATTTGTATATTTTAAGAAAATGATTATCGAATGTGAAGGAAACTCGAGTCTTTAAAAACTTGATATCCGCGCATCTAAATGCTCCCAATGTTCAGCTAGCAAAGTAATAACCTAGAAAAATACATGCAAAAACGTCAACAATAATGTTGGTGAATTCAGATGTTTAAGTAAAAGCAGTTGTGAAATAATTCAAGTAATATTTCAGTAAGAAAAGTAGCGTTACAATACTTCAAAGTATTATTTTTAAAATCCAAGTAGTGATTTAATAACTCAAGTAATGTTCAGTAGTGGACCACAAGATTTAAGTAATAGTAGACTACGAAACAAATTCAGTAGTCAAAATAATGTATTATTGCACTAAGTTCATGACCCCGAAATCTTAACTGTTTTTGCCCTTACCGTATATAGGATGTATGCCAAAACACCCTAAATGTCCTCACCATGTTAAATGCACCATGGCCAATTTGTGACCAGAAATTCAAGGCGGGGATTGTCAATCTCGATAGATCTATCCATAACATTCGCGCTTACCCCTACAAGGTAATTAACGGTTCATGATAAAAGGGACTTAATTGGCATTATGGTAACCTAGCGATAGTTCGCAATAATGGGTCAAGAATACCCTTCAAGAATTGGTCAATTTAACACAGGGTTTTTGTTCCAAAACTCACGGTTTTGTAAATAGATAAACAATGATCTCAAATCATTTAGTAAGCAATTTAAGCTTTAATAAATTCAATGGTAAACAACCATGTATCAAACATGTATTAGAAATCATGTGAAAATCAAGTAAAATCTTTAGTAAAAACATTCATGTAACGCGGGGGGGAATGTGAAATTGGAATCAGTAATTTGCTTAGTAAACAGCATGTATTCTCACTCCGAAAATAGTTATGAAAACCATTAAAGAAGAAAAGACAGGGCTATGAACTCACATTAGGAGTTATGAAGACCAGAAGTAGATGAATCATCGGACGAGCGAGAAGCGTCTAAGCATAACCTAAAAGATGTGACGCAGCTTAGGAAATGCTAAAGAGATCGTACGTTAAAAGTAATTCGAATGATCACGAGATTTGTTTTCAGAGATATGCATGATCCTTTAATTATAACTTAACCAAAGTTATTATTTTCCCCAATTTGGTATAACAACATGCACTTATACTAAATTAAGTGTCTAATAAGTCTAGCTAAATGTTCTTATATTATACCCTTTGGTGGTCGCACTTTTTTTTCTCATGTAGAGGTGTAAACCTATGTTGCTAAATTTTTTGTCAATTTTTTTAAGACCATATCTCTTAACCTATAAAAGATACAAGGATGGGGCTTTCACCCCTGGAAAGATACTTAAGTCTAGTTTCCAGAACATTAGGCCTTTTAATCAAACCATTTACCAATCCACGGGAAATGGGTTGTACTTTCATAACTCAAAACAGAAAGTTCGCTGAATTTCTAACCCTTACAGTTTTGGCCATAAATCCTATTATATAATAGCAATCAAGTTTAATCCAAAGAGAGATGAAATATTATGATGTCTATTGTTTAAACATGTTTAAAAACCAACACTTTAGTGCAAAAAATATAAGAGTTAAATCGTTTTTCAAACAGTAGTTAGAACTGTATAGTTTCTGTAAAATTTCGTCGAAAAACATTAAGTTTTGATCCGCCTGCTCACTACATCTTTGCAATCGAATTTTTGGACAGCAAACACAGTTTTGACAACCAATTTAGTAAACATGTTTTGACCCACTTTTAAGCAATGAAAATCGACGAGGCCTAGTTCGTTGGAAAGTAGACTCGAAGCACTTAATCATAGGGTCCTGCAAATCTAGAAAACCTATTGGTATGACCAAGTTACACTACTCGCAAAATGGACTAAAATTCTGCACAAAAACAACATGTGCAGAATTTTGCCGAAATAATTTCTCAACTTCAAATCGCCATAACTTTCTCGTTTTTAAGAGTTGGAAGCTCAAATTTTTACCACTCGTTCATTATAACGACCTCTACCATCCTAAACTATAAAATTTTAGTTTATGACAACTCTCATCTCACTAAACCAAGCCTAAACAATCTGGTCTAAATGAGGATTTACAAACCCTCGCAAATCTTAAATTTTTTCACACCAATTTCGCATTCAACATAACCACACTAACCTATAATCACTACTAAACCATTTGATCATCCTCAAATATTCACGAATCAAAAATCATCTTTTCACAAATTAACCATGGATTCCTAATTATCAAAATCAACATGCATGCACATATATACTTAAACCTAAATCAAAATCAAAGAAAATACTTACAAGAAGATGGGGAAACAAGTAATTGGTCAAAACCACAAACCCTTGTGGTTTTGATGTCTTAGCCGAACACAAGAAGGAGCAAGAGAGGACCAAAAGTCTTGATTTTTCTACTCAAATCTTGTGAAAAACACTAGTAATCAACCATTTGATGTTTTGATTACCCTTAATTGAATCAAAACCCTTGAAATCAAAAATCAATAAAAATCAAGAATCTATGAAACTTGGTGCATGGTGATTGATTGTTGTTAGGGATGATGCGATTTAATATTGGAATGATTTAGGATTGAATGGAAATGGTTTGGAGAATTTTTTTGAAGATGGAAGTGTGGTTTGGGTGCCTGTTCGTCGAACACGGTAGGGAGAGGAGAGAAACAACCGAAAATTTCATTATGTGTGTGTGTGTGTTTTTTTATGGGTTTAATCAAGGGATAAATATAATATAATATATATATATATATATATATATATATATATATATATATATATATATGAGGGATATATATTAGATGGTATCGACATTATAAAAAAAATAAAAGGGGATGTTTGTTTGAGCTTATAACCGGCCCCCTATATAAGGGTGGGCTTGGTTGGGCTTTTTGTTTGGTAATCTTTGTATCACTTTACTTTCCGGGCCCAATAACCTATTTAATTTGTTATTTGTTGTAAAATCATGATTTTTGACACGGTTTCGGCTAAACACGAATAAAAGATGAAAATTAATAAAAATAAATTAAACGAGCTCTCATGGCTAAAATATGACATTCGTTGATTTCTCGATCGATAAAACGGATAAAGTTAAATTGTACGATTCGCGAAAGTTTTAAAATTGACGATTTTAATAAAAAACGGCTAAAATAATAAAAAAGAATTATTTAATTTTATAAAATAGATACGAGATTAGAAATAGTAGTGATCTTAAATACGGGGTTTTACACGTCGTATCTTCCTTGATGGATACGGCGTATTGGTTGTCAGAACAGTAATCTTCAAATATCTTCGTTTAAGCTCCAGAATGCGTGGCTTTTAGTTAACTTTCACCAAGTACTCCATAATTACTGCAATTCTCAAATATAAACGATTAAGTAACAATTCTTTGCAATAATTATACAAAATAGGTTAATTACATAGTATAAATGATGCTATAAAATAGACGTTATTTGATGTCATCAAATATCCCCCACTTGAATCCTACTTGTCCTCAAGTAGCCTTTAGAAGTTTATGAAAATGTATCCCTAAGAATTTTTCCGTTTAAGCATTTATTCGATCTATTACAATTACACAACCAAACACCTCACAAAATAGGAAGATGAAAACACTCAAATCACTCAACTAATCTATGTGGTAACATGTAACTAATTCGCTCAATTGCTCGGTCCTGACGAGTATTCTATCATAGGCTTGGCAAGGATACACATCTCCATCACTAGAGCTAAAGAGTAACAAGTTTATAAAGGTAAAATGGGTTTTTATGTATAAGGCTTAGGGTTGATCATTCTACAATCTTTTACCAAAAGTACCACACCAACAAGGCAGCTGAAGCACACATACATGGCCGTAACGACAAAATAGACATGTGTGTTGGATCACATCCTCATTCGAGTTTAACCAAGGGTTAAGATGAAGAATGATATAGGGTAGGGATCTTCTAACTTTCACCAATAGTAATAAACCAACAAGGCAGCTGAGACATGCATACATGGCCGTAACGACGGAATAGACATGCATGCTCGATCACATCCTCATTCACGTAAAACCCATGATTAATGATTACAAACGTCTTGATCATTGATAAAAAACATCAACCTGAGTTGGCATTCCTGTAACGGTCAACTTCCCAATTATCCCATACTTTACATACTTTACAAGACAAGTGTCGATATCTACCACTTTATACAATACTCTACATCGTTGACTTATAAGACGTATCAACGAATAATCGATCCTATATATAATTCCTTCGGTCTAAGCTTTTGTGAAACGATTGTCTTCAAACTTTCCTCCTCTTTTTTGTTGCGATTTTCTAATTTTTTCTATTTTTTTGCATATAATATACTACGAAACTCGGTGTAATTTCACCATCTTCACGATCATAATAACTCCGGATAATTCCTTCGGTAATTCTTCATTCTTCGGACGTACCAATAATTGCGTTGGTAGTAAAAATACATGAGTTTTGACTACTTTATACATTCCTATTTGCAATGTGCAAATTTCTTCCCAACCGTACCAAAGATAGAAATTGACATAAGACTCGGGAAATACATACTTTACACTTTAAGCAACTAGAAACTGATAAATGGACTTAATCTAACAGGGTATGCTAAGGTGTAAAGGTGTAACGAAACAGATAGTTGGTGTAATTCCTAAGGGATTGGCTATACAGGTTTTTCTAGAGGTATCTTACTCTTTAGATGAGAGTAAACAAAGGGTTTATACGAGGATTTAACTAACCAGTGTAATTAGTTAATAAAACAACACATAAAGGCTTTTTTGGTGTAATCCTAAAAATTTACCAATTTAACCAAGTTACTCCATTTAAATCCATGGTACTCATTATTGTGGTCTCAAATAGATATACCAAGCCAAGTTCTAAAGTCTATAACATCACCGGCACACTCATATTTTTGTGAAATTTTGGTAAATATTTGGAAACGGATAAGGTTAAATTCTTAAAATATCTAACAAGGGTTATTGTGTGCGGGTTATGTATCAAGTAATTTCACAAAAATATTCTTGAAATTTTTTTAAATTTGAGCATAATTTAAGCATTTTATGTGAAAATAAGACAAGTATCATTCTAATTCCCTCCCCCCCCCCCACTTGAATTATACAACGTCCTCGTTGTATATATATAACATTAAAAACGGGAATTAAAAAGAATTAGAATGAGAAACTCCCCTGATATTTTGCTCAGTAGTTCTCCAAGTTGAGTTTATGAGCAACATTGTGTGTTGAACAGCCGTCTTGAAGTTTCAAGACTCCAACACTTTCCAGATTTCTAGATTGTAGATCCTTCACCAACTTCGTCGATTTCTTTTCAGCGAGGTCCTGTGCAAAATATAGGAAAACAAGTGCAATTTCTTTCTCTGTGTATTCTTTGGTTAGACTCGGAATAAAAACCTAAAATTATACAGGAAGTTGATACGCCGTATCCATTCCCCAGGATACGCCATATCGATACCTGTAGAAAACAATCCTAAGTATGGGTCAGAAGTCGAATACGCTGTATTCGTTTAACGAATATGCCGTATCGACCAGTCTGACAATAAAGCTTAAATTGCAGAAAAATAGAGCCTAGATAACATCCAGGTAGTCAATACGCCGTATCCATGGGGTTTGGATACGTCGTATAGACAATCTGGGAAGATAGACTCGATAAAAATTGCAAATACATTCCGGGTTGTCTCTCTGGGAAGCACTTTTGTTTACAGAAAGGTTTTTAAGTTAGACTTGCCCCAATTTAATCCCATCCTTATAAAACAATTTGGGGTCAAACAGGATGCCAAATGGCACATACAAATTCTTGATTAGGAAAATAAATGACATCTCTTTGTTAAGATGATTCCAAGTCATGATATTAAAATTTAATTCCTCGATAAAAGTTTCAGTTTTAAAAAAATTATTAGATGTATCATGACTTGTTTCCAAAAGCTTATTTAACCCTTGTGCATAGGCACCAACATCCGTATTTATTACATCAGGTAATGGTTTGACAGATAAATTCCTCGAAGATTGCTCAATATCGATTTCATCATCATCATTGTCCTTATCCGATTTTAGATCATCGAGATAAATTACGTTATTTAAAAAGAATATATATCATTAAAGTGAAAAATTGATAACCATCCTTAAACAAAGCATGAAATGAAATGATGTTTCGTGTCATTTCTGACGAATAATAGCAATTATTTAAAATTATTCTAACTCCAGATTTCAACATGTAACATTCCGTATTTTTCAGGTCATTTTCGACGTCATCTATTTTACGAGTTATTTTTTTTTTCTTTTCGTACGCGTTCGCTTTTAATATTAAGTATCAGGTTACATCGCTTAAACTAAAAATCAACGATTAATGTAAACGGACACCAAACGAATTAAAGTATTCGTCAAGCAAGCCATATACTACTTTTAGGAAAGTAGTAACAACTTTTTATATTTTATTTTTGTCGATTACGTAAAACGTTTACGTTTCGCAATAAAACGCGTTTAGGCGAACCCGGAAATCACAAATCACTAAATATGCCCAAAATAACCCTAGATATTTTTTTAGATATTTGTTAGATATTTTTTTAGATATTTGTTAGATATTTATCAAAAATATCTTTTA